>JAULCC010388646.1:0-29840 GCA_032358795.1 Nuttallia obscurata | reverse complement strand
GACGGACGACGGACGACGGACGGTGAGTGATCAGAATAGCTCACCTTGAGCTTTCAGCTCAGGTGATCTAAAAATCTGAAAAGAGCTGAAACTCTTAGAAGGCATGTCCTATAGCTATATAGTCAGTCATGCTCTGCATGTGAGAAAGTCTGTTGTTTACAAATAACACCAACAGTTTAAAAACATTAATTGCAAAAATGTCTTGTATTGCAACACCAATGTTAATAGTAAAATACAAGAGAAAGATTCATTTTTACAATATATCTGAAGTTTTGTATGTACATAGCAAACAGTAATGCTCTCAAAAATAGGTATTATCCTACCTCCTACTGAAAGTTTGTAGCTATATGACTGGTTAAGAGGCATCACCTAAAAGCCGTGGATTTTTCCATCCACTACATCTATAAAGATATAATGACTTCACGCATTAAAGGTCAGATAATGATGACATAATGTTTTGATGTCATGATATTGCGATCAATGAATGCAAGCAGGATTTTAACTCTTAACTTATAAGAAAAAGGAAGTCGGTAGGATAAAAAAAAAATACAGTTTTCAGGTGACCTAATATGGTATATCCACTTCAAGTAAATTCCATATGGGATGAGAGCTTCGCTCTCGTCCCATATGGAATTTACTGGCAGTGGATATTCCATATTAGGTCACCTGAAAACTGTGTAACTTATAATACATTGTATAAAATTTTCTTACACAGTACATAATACTAACATAGACTACTGTTATACATCCAATCAAGGAAATGAGATTTCTTCTACAGTTTATAAACTCTTTTAACTTTACTCTAAAGCACTAAACCAAGAACCCAAATTCCTTTATATTCTTACGAAATAATACGAGTAATTTGCAAACAAAGTAGACCCTCATCAAATGGCTCATAACAGCGTTTAAAATATTTGTTCCAGGGTTTCTGTATATAATAACAGAAAAAGTATTGCTCCCTTACAGTATATACATCAAAAGAAATAATTTATTTGAATTGTTTTAGAAGATTAGAACATACCAATATTAAAAGTGTTACAGCAATTTTGAAGATATGAACCAGTGTATTCAATTTTGTAAATATAAACCAGTCTATTAAAATCAGGAATATTAATAGGCTCAAATAAATCTCAGGGTGCAATCAGTGTAGAACTAGATCAACTGGCTACTACATGAAAAGTTTTCTGTGTTGTCAAATCCTTTTTTTGTTCAGTAATGTCTGGTTTAATACCATCCAAGTTAAGACATGGGGTTTAAGCAAGATATATCTGAATTTCTGAACTAACACTTCTTTACCACATGCTCAATATGCTTGTATATAGTTACAGATCTAGCCAAATTGTTAAGATTTTATTGCACTATAAATTTATATAATGTAAGAAATGTTTGTTGAAGAAGCCATAATGTCTTTTCTCATTCCACACAACTGACAACAAAGGAGGAATTTATTTGCTTAACCCCTGCTATCACAGCATTAGCTGCAAGTGTAGACATACTAAATCAAACATCATCTTGTGTAAAATTACTTAACAAATTTTGAGATGGCATTGCAACACAACTTTATGTTCTTCCATACTCTCTTTTAGATATGTTTGAATTGAACTGACCCAGGGGAATACAACTATCACCTATTGATTAACATAGTTATTGCATACCTGACTTTTATCTGCTTCTCTTATAGAGAGAACAGGTGCACAGCAACAGAGGAACTGGCAACACTGTGTGACATAAACTTTTGGTACTTGTAAAATAGCAGAACAGACTATCTAAATGCCAGATCCATTTCCATTTAATGAGATCTAAAACCTCAAGCGAAGTAGTTTCACATTTTGCAGGGTTATTGTACAATTTCTAACTATAGCTCAGTCCAAGTTTTCATTTATTTGATAAGATTTATGTGTATCAGCTCAAGTGCCAAAACATCAAATAATTATCATACCAATTATTCCAAGTAAGAAGAGGCACTTTTTTGTTTTTCAAAAATAAAAGCATGAATAAAAGGCCTCTATGTATGACTTTCCTTTGGGAAAATTCTTTCATACATTTTATTAGATGGTGAGTTGATGGAGTTTGCAAGAAAATATCCCAATAGTAGTAAAAAAAAATCTTCCAAGGTTCTACCTATCCTCTGCATCATCTGAAGCATGGTCAAGGAGCAGCTTACAACCGTAGCTGAAATGTCTCTGAGAATGTGCTACTTAAGGAGCAACATTGTAGACCCTTATCAGTCTTAGCAAAATTGCAAGTTGATCTGGATCTACAAATGTCTTAAATAATCTTTAAGACTCTCTGGTATGGTGTTCTTTATTGATCATGAAAGAATTGTGAATATTCAAATTGATTTCTACAAAGAATTTGATGACATACTGGGTAAGCTTATTGCTTTTAAATATTTAAATGACAAAATTACTGCAGAAGAAACTAAAGCCTTTCAAAAATGGATGGAAAAATTCCATTTCAAAGTTCAAGCACAAATACTTCAGTTTTGTCAAAAAAATTGAACTCCAGTTCCTTGACCATACTTTCACTAAGTTTTAAATGACAAGAAAATACACAGCTAATTCTTTTCAACCAACTGAAATGGGGACTAAAAAATGATCATGGGACTCAAGAACAACATATCTCATTCCAGAGATATGTCTGTAACCTCATACATTGACAATAAAAATAGCAATGCAACAGATATACAGTATAAGCTCATCTTTAATTAATGTTAACAAATAAAGCTCAATAGTTCTACAGTTCTTCTTCACATTCCTTTTTGTTAAATGTATAGACATATCATATCATGTTGCCTCCATGTACAGTGCCTGGGAAGTATTTAAGTTTTGTTTCATTCTTTTATTATGCAACTGATGCTTTTCCAACTGGCTTTATAAAGCTCCCATCTCATTTTCAAACCCTCTGTTCAAAACACCACCCACATTGTTCAACCTTTGTTTGAAGACTGTATCTACACTGAGCTGACAAGGCTTATATATAAAATATCCATCTATTATTACTACAACCTGAAAAAACATTCAAGCAGCTTTTCCAATAAAACATCATTACAAGTTGTTAATAAAATAATATAAAAAGCTTTACACAACAACGGTCTGTATGATTACAGTATTTTATGTTTGTAATATATCAATATAATTTAGACATGTAAGTATAAACAACTCCGAATATATATGAAACATTTACACATGTACAAATGGTTTTTTTAATTTCACTCAATGGAATGTGCATAGTATTTGGTACCACAGTAACTACATAAACAACAAGACTCATCTGATAATGCATAGCATTACAGGCCTCATTACATGCTCATTTACAAACATAATGCTATAACATGTAACATATCATTCTGTTTAGCACCAAAGCTAAAGTTCTTACATATATATCATAACAATTACATCAAGCATGAACATAATTAAAACAGCTAGCCATACAACTTGGCCAATTAATGCTTGCTTACTGAATAGATCTCTCAAATAGGTTTGAAGTAAAACAGTTCCAAAATTGCCAAAATTTAGGCTTAAACACTGTCTGGGAAATCACATCTGCAACACACAGCCAACAGATGTGAATGAATTAAATCACATTTTAGAGTCTCAACACTATGTAAGGTTAAAACCAAGCATTAATCCATAAACATCAATATTCTATTACTATTACTTCTTGATTCTTTTAGACAACAGAGCAAAACCTTATATTTGTTCTTGCTAGACATATATCAAAATATATAACTGACTGGTCAAAAGATAGCAGTAGAAAAATAAACATCAAAACCTTCATGGCAATGCAAGCATTTATTATGCAAGTTTCAAGGTAAAAACATCAATGTATGTAAACTAATTATGCAAGCATCCAGGTAAAAACATCTTTTTATGCATGCTTACTAGAAAAATCATCTTTATATGCATGCTAACTAGTACAACATCTTTTTATGCCTGCTGACTAGTAAAACATCTTTTTATGCATGCTAACTAGTAAAACATATTTTTATACCTGCTAACTAGTAAAACATCTTTTTATGCATGCTAACTAGTAAAACATCTTTTTATGCCTGCTAACTAGTAAAACATCTTTTTATGCATGCTAACTAGTAAAACATCTTTTTATGCATGCTAACTAGTAAAACATCTTTTTATGCATGCTAACTAGTAAAACATCTTCGATGCCTGCTCACTAGTAAAACATCTTTTTATGCCTGCTAACTAGTAAAACATCTTTTTATGCCTGCTAACTAGTAAAACATCTTTTTATGCTTGCTAACTAGTAAAACATCTTTAAAAGCCTGCTAACTAGTTAAATCATCTATATAGGTATCCTTACTTATAAAACCATCTTTTTAAATCTGAAGAACTAATGAAACATCTCTTTTATGCATGATAACTTGTAGAACCATCTCTTTTATGCATGATAACTTGTAAAACCATCCCTTTTATGCATGCTTACTAGTAAAACCACGTCTAATATGCATGATAACTGGAAAAACCATTTCTTTGTGCATGATAACTAATAAAATCCATCTTTTTTATGCATCTTTTTATACATGCTTATTAGTAAAAGCATTGTTTCTGCCAACTCTTTTGGCCATCTACTAATTGTAAGAAAAATTCAATCTCTAACATAATCTTACTTGATTTTACTCATGTTGGCAAAGACATATAAATACAGACATATGTAATATAAATTTGATTATAGTATGATATGTAACTTAACTGAATAAAAATTTGTTTAAATATACATCTCTCAGGCAGTACACAATTAAACAAGAGCTGTCCGTAAGACAGCATGCTCGACTATTCAAACACTTGCTAGTAGAAAGTTTCATCACAATGCACCATGTAGTTATTGAGATATGGACTCTCAATGTAGTTGCATACAAAATTTTAACCAAATTTATAAGTCAGCATGAGCCGTAATTTGTAGTACAGAGTTACTTAATTATTTACATATGTGTTATTGTTGGGAGGCCTTGAAAAAAGTTATATACAATGCATTAAGCAGTTACTGATATACAAACCCTAGATGTAATTGCAAGCAATTTCTTTGTCATAATATGGCCATTATTTGTATTAAATTCAGGAAAGAGTTATCTACCTTTATTATTTACTTATGTCTGATGATTGGGAGGCCTTGTAGAAAGTTTCAATATAATACATCAAGCATTTACTTAGCTATAGACTCTTCAATCAAATTAAAAGTAGAAACCTGCAAGTCTTTAACCTGAAGCTTTAACCTCTAAGTCAAACAATATGAGTAACCCTTGTATTCACCCTCTAACTTTTTGTAAGAATACCAAAAACATTTTAAAATATGTTAATAAATGCCATAACTATAGCCAAGCTTTAGTCTTGATGATCTAAAGGGGCATAACTCTGTCAACTATGACCTTGACCTGCAGAATTTGGCTGCATTTCATTCCTCTTTGCATAAAAAATTAAATCAGAAAGATAGAAAAAGAAATGTTCATAAATGATAAAGTTATGGCCAAAGATATTTTTTGTGAAAAACATCAAAGTAAAACAAGGGCATTACTCTGTCAAATATGACCATGACCTACATAATATAAGCTGCATCACATCCCTGTTGTTATAAGCAAAACAATTTGAAAAAAGTTGTAGTCATAATTAAGTTTTTTTTTGACAAAATCAAAGTCCAAAAAGGGGCATAACTCTATCAAATAATACCTTGACCTAAAGAACTTGGCTGCCTCATAGTTCTGATGTTATAAGCAAAATAATTTGAATTGATTGATTGATTGAGTTGGGTTTTACAACACCGCAACACTGTATAGGTTATATGGCGCCTTTTAGTCGCCTCTTACGATCATATCAGGGTTAACCAGTGGTCCAAATTCTTGTGCTACATTAGCATGCCCCAGGCCTACATGGGACCAAAATAATTTGAAAGCTTGAAGATGAAATGTTAATAAATGGCAAAGTCATAGCAAAAGTAAAGTTCTTTGTGATTGAATCTAAGTACAAAAAGATGCATAACTCTTGTTAAATATGACCTTGACCTACAAAACTTGGCTGCAATCACATCCCTTAAGTCATAAGCATAATATTTTGAAAGATTGAGGAAGAAATGTTGATAAATGTCAAAGTTATAGCAAAAGTTAAGTTTTTTGCGTCAAAATCAAAGTACAAAAAGGGGCATAACTCTGTCAAATATGACCTTGACCTACAGAATTAACCTGCATCACATCTGTTGTAATATGTGAAATAATTTGAAAGATTGGAGAAGAAATGTTAATAAATGGCAGTTATAGACAAAGTTAAGGTTTTGGTAACAAAATCTAAGTACAAAAAGGGGCATTACTCTGCAAATATAGTTGACAGATTTATGTGACATGCTGCACTCATTTATATTATCATAAGAAACAAGTATGCCAAGTTTGAAGTAAATATGTTGGATGGTATATTAGTATTTTTAAAAAACTTTAATGCCGACGCCGGGGTGACAGCAATAGCCCCCCTATTCTTCCAATAGTCGAGCTAAAAATGCCCTTAAAGATTGAGCTCATTTAACCCTTGTGGTCAACAAACCTGCTCGGTGTGTTTTAAATCAGCTTTGAGTCAGAACCACTTGTAGATGAATGTGTTGGGTTTTGCTGTTTTTTTGTTTTTGTTTTTTTTTTTGAGCAACATGCAAGACCCACTAATCGAGATAAAATCTGACATTAGGTTGAAAGAATACCACTTAACTATGACTCAACCTTTAGGATAATACTGTACACTATCAGCTAATATGTGAAATGTACACAGTTTGAGACAGACATTATAATTATGTGCATGTCAGTCCACAGTTATAATATATACAGTACTATAGACATCTGAAAATGATTTAATAAATACTGATTTCATACTGGAATGTAGTCAATGTTTATTTTACATCTGTAGCATATCATTTAGATGTGGTCATTTAAGTGGTGATGCATATAATTTACGGTAATCAGGCACAAGTGTATTAATTCTCAGATTCTAAGTAAAAAACATGGATTTCATTTGAGACTCTTTAGATTGATTGACTGATTGAGTTGGGTTTTACTGCACCACAACATTGTATATGTTATATGGCGCCATTCAGGAAAAAACTTGTTGGATCCACATCTCATTTACATCGAGATAAAAATATGGGATTTGGATCCAACAACTTAATACCTGCTGGAGAATCAGATACTCCAGATTCACATTCAAACCCTATTAGTCTCCTCTTACAATCATGCCAGGATTAAGCAGTGGTCCAAATTCTTGTGCTACGTTAGCATGCCCCAGGCCCAGATGGGGCAAGACTCTTAAGTTAAAATCTCTAAACTTTTGAACTCATTGTCTTAACAATTTTCAGTCCTTAAACTTAGCGATCAATAATTTAACTGGTTTATAAAAAGAGGTCAATATTTACCGTAAAGTATTTAAATTTACCAAATCAATGAAATATTAATAAAAGAAAGTCTCTATTCATGAGAAAGTTATATCATGACAACATTTACTTGTTGTCAAGAACAATGCTTTTAGGTAGCAGTGGTTACATAAAAATATGAATCATGATTTTCAAAAATGAACAAATTACAAAACATTGTGTTTCCAAGCAATACAAACCAAGGGAGATAATCCATAACTCCTGTTAAAAAAATATTTGAAGTGCAAAGAGGCATGTGAAAAATAGGGAGGATGGCTTGTAACAAAATCACTTGCATTATTGCATATAAGCATTCTTTTTAGATCTTAAAAATGAAATACAGCCAAAAAATAGAATCAACATCTCATATAAATTCAACCAAAATACAACTGCTTTAAATATCATCAAGTGACATATTTCATTTAAAGATATACCTGTAAAACAAATGACCATCTACCAAAATATTCAACATTAATTCAATTTAGATCTCTAGATTATAATGGATGTAAATCAATTTACAGGTAAAATACAAAACGATAAAACGATAAATATCCTTTTTCATAGCTCTTTGATGCATAATTTCACATTATACTTCTTATAATTTAAAGTCAAAGATCTTTTTTTCTGATTTTAAACAGTTTTAAATTGATAATTTTTGAATACTCCTTTAAAGTCCACTATTGTTTAATTCCATTAACCAAATATTTATTCTTAACTATGTGTCACAAAACAGACAACTATGGTGGTATATATATTTTATTTTCTACATAGTTTCCTTCTCTGTTCAAAGCACTAGTGTAAATATCTGTGAATTTCCAAAATCTGCATTAAAACCTGTGAAGTCAAAAGGAACTCCATAAGGCACCATTTGGCCTAACACAAATATTCCTTACTGTTAAACATGCTGAACCCATAACCTGCTGAATATTCATTACTGACATTCAGCTTCATGAATATTCATAACTGACATTTAGCTTCATGAATATTCATAACTGACATTTAGCTTCATGAATATTCATAATGAAAAACATAATTTCCATCTAAAATTAATAATGATTAAATAGAAATCAAGGCAGACTCCCAAACAAAAATCAGGCATTTCATTTCATGAATGTTCAATAGGAAAATCATTCTTCAGGGAAATAATTTGGACATTGACTTTCAATGGCAAAAAGTGCAGGCTCTGGCATGCAGCCATATAATTTGTATTTTAGTATTTATCTACACTGTTTACAAGTCCCAAGTAGTGTTGAACAGTATGTGAATTATTAAGGCTTTAATTAGACTAGTAAACTATCTCTATGCGCTGATTGCCTCATTTGAAACCTGAACATATCATCTGCAAATAACAGAATAAAAAAGAAAGTTCTAAAATATCCCTTTCCATAAAAATATTCCATAAAAAATACTTCTATATATTCATGATATTGCAATCACCAATTAAGCTATTATAGGCTCTAACTCAATTAAGTAAGATTTAATCTCCATTGGGGCTACCTCTAGGTTGTCCAAGTTCACAGAACTGGACAAGGTATCAAGGTGAGTCAGAGATGTCTCCTGCACCTTTTTATCACTTATTTCTGGGAGGAGATCCTTGATACTAATATCCTGACTGGAACACTGAAGTCCATCTACTGGGAAACCACATTTGTATCCTCTCCTGTGAACAATCAAGCCTGTCGATCCATAGGAGGAATCCGGCTTGAACAACGTCTTGAGCGCCACAATGGTCGTATCACAGGGAAGGGAATGTTTCATGGGTGAAAAATTTGGTGACATGACATCTGAGTTGATTTCTGTGTACGTCTTCTGCAGAGGCTGCTGCAAAAAGTCATTGACCATAATGCTTTGTAAAGATGGGAATGTGAATAGTTCCTCAGTCTGAGCTTCCTGTGAATGCTCAACTTGGAGGACAAACTTTGTTAATGTTAGCTTGTTATCATATACCCCTTCCCCAAGGCCCCTTTCATCATCATAAAGGAGCTGGCGATCTATCATCACTTCTAGCCAACCCTTGTCAAGGGAGGCAACTCCATGTGGCTGTCCAGTATGTAGAGTTACCCGTGTTTGGCTGTCTTGAATAAATGCCATTGTTGTTATGGGATAATAATTTGGTGCTATACTATTATACTTTAAGTTACTAGGATGCTTCTTTCGACCAATTACTTGATAACCATTTTCATCTGTAAAAAAAGAACCAAGTTCATTTTTGACGCCTGTAGCAAACCTCATGATCACCTCGCGGTCCCTCATATTCACCACCTGCATGTCAAATCCATTCTGAATATACACATTTCTTCCCTGCAAGCCCGGGTGTTTATACAAACGGGCCTTATGGAATAGATACGGGTGTATAGACTGTATTTCAGCAGAATATGGTCCCTCAATTACCCGAATTATTCCTGTAACCTGTAACAAGTCTTTGGCAGGTCCATCGGGAAAAAATATATATGCTCCACTACCTCTAGAAGTGTAGTATTTAAAGTCAAGATTCACCTTCATTTCGTTTTTTGTAATTTTGTCAGTCATTGTTTTCAACAGACCATTATATGACCTGAACTCCAAACCAATCTGATCATTTTCTAAAAATATAGATTCATACAGATTACCACGTCTTCTTGGTCTATCTTGTCCAAACTTCAACTCTGGGGATACAATAAGTTCTTCGGTATTAAATACTTTAATATTTGACCAATAGCATTTTGTTGGTGTCTTAACTGTTTCAAATATGTAAGTCTCTATGCCAAATGGGGGTATTTCTACAGGGAAAATAATTTCAAATGCTTCCCTGTTGACTTCTACATCCGACTTAAAGATAGGGTTTATCTGAAAGGGTACAATTTCCCTTTTGGAGTTCCTGATTTCAAAATCAAATCTGGTCACCATTATTTCTGCCAACTCGGACCTGAGCTGTGCTGTAGGATTAAACATGACCACACGTATGCCATCTTCTTTTGGCGTAAGCAGCTGATGCATAGAAGGTGCTTTCAAATTATCTCTAATTATTTCTGGTTGTAAAATTGACTCGCTGTCCAGTTTACCTTTTGTAAGCAGAAACTGGGTTGCTACTTCCATTGCCGTCTCTGCATACTTGTAAGCATGAAAAAGCCGCTCTTCATAATCCAGGACAACATCAGCCTTAGCCGTGCCTGTGATAGCATCATGATGAAGAAACAAACCAAGTTCTTGTCGGGCCTGTTGTAGTTTGACTGTCTTAGAAAAATGCTTGAATGGCACCTTCCAATGCCTACTGTATGACAAAGCAAGAACACTAAGTACTTCAGCAGCCCTTAGTCTCATTTCTAAATCTCTGGAAAACCTCTTGTCAAAAGGACGAGTAGAGTAGTAGCCAGTCCAATACACATAGTTCTGATCAGAGTACGGGAAAAAATCTCCACTCAGGGTTGGCAAAGTTGACGACTTCTTTGCCTGCTCTTTCTTTACTGTCTCAAAATAATCTTTCACTGTTCCAAATCTAATGTTCATTTTCCAATCCTTCTGTGCATTGATATAACTCATTAACATTTTATAATTTTCATACTGCTGGTCCCACTCCTCATGATGGTCATATCTAAAGTCATCCCCAAGGGGTATCAGTATAGTATTGTGTTTATACAGACTCCCTTTCAGCCTGTACTGCTCGAAAAGAGCTTGCGCTTTTTTGGCAATATTTTGTTCAGTGATTTTCCTCTCAGGCCCATAATCAATTTCCCCAGGTATGTTCTTAAAATCATACATCATACAAACAAACTTATCTGGTCCACAGGTGTGGTGTAGACTATATAGCATATAAGGCATCACATGGCACCGGATGTTTCCTGACCCCGACTCATCCCAAAACTGCTTCCAGGTAAACTCTAGACTTTCACCAAGGGCCAGAGCTCCTTTTGTCCCCTGGTGTATCCTCTGTATCACCATGTTAGACATCCCCGCCTTTTTCCACAGGTAAGGCATTGTTCCTGAGTGCCCAAAGGGATCCACAGACCAGCTATTTTTAGGCTTCACTCCCAGATTCTCAAAAACCCATTGGTGACCTTCCACCAGCTGATCTATCACAGATGTGTAAAGTGTGCTTGCTTCATCTGGCATCACCCAGCCTCCCAAAACAATTTCTAGTCTTCCTGAAAATATAAACGTCACTCATTACCACAGTTGAGGCTGGACTTGGTTTTAAACCTGCTTCCTCAGTGTTGAAAGGTAAATCATTACTACACAAACAGACGGTTGTACAATGTTTGATGAAACAGGGTCCTGGATACTACAGTAACAAAATTTGTGAAGATTACACACTTGTGTGTATTAATCAATAGTTAATAGTGCTAAATAGGTGTATTCATTATTTGTAATAATGACACCAATTCACATCTGATAAAGGAGGTCAAACTCAAAATACAAAGTTTCATTTTGACATTCAAATAAATCAATTAGCATTTTAACAGGTAAACAGTTCCAAACAATAAAGGGTATTAATTTTCAAGCACAGATTTGACCTCAATTTAAAAAAAAAAAGAAAGCTGTCAGAGGACTGCAGTTTCAACTGTTCTGTGAGATATTTGTAAACAGATCGTTTTTCATACTCTCTCTCTCTCTCTCTCTCTCTCTCTCTCTCTCTTGGCAATATACAAAATCATATAAATAACTTTAATACTAAAGAAGTAATGCTCCAGATAAGAAATTAAAACAAAGTGGAATAACTCCACAAATATCTAAAACAGAGTTACAGTTCATCTGGACTGAACTTCCTACCTCTGCCCTATTCTCACTTATGAAAATTCAGTCGAATGTCTTCAATACTTTATTAGTAATGCTCCAAAAAAGATGAAAAATTAAATGGATACTGCAACATTGTGGCAGACAGAGTTACAGTTCTTATAAACTAGCCTTTCTCTGTATTTTTCTAAACACATATGAAATTAGTGTTGAATATTTTAAAACTTTAACTGGTATGCATAATGCTCCACAGAAGAAATGTGAATTTTGGAGAATAACTCCACTAATATTACAGTCTTTACCATAGTTGCCTGTCTTCAATACCTGAGGTTATGCCACATACAAGAAAATGACCAAAGGGAAGTAACTCAACCAATACTGAGACAGTTCAGAGCTTCAATGGTGCACTCCCTTTGTACATCCTCTTTATCACATATATTAAATTCTGTTGCATATCTTCACACATTAAGTGGTATACTCCAAACAAGAAAATGATTGAAGAGAAATAACTCAAAGAAAATTGAAGATAGAGTTACAGTTCTTAAAAAATGCAATTTTTCTTTTCATCCCTTAATCACTGTCACATTTGAAATTTCATTTGAATGACGTTTATTAAGGGTTATGTGTCAAGCAAAATTTTGCTCATCCCAATGCTGATGTCAATGCAAATGAAAGGAAAGTAATAGCTCAGACTATTCATTAAAAATTTTAGCTAAAACTTAAGGTCAAAATTTAATTTAACTTTATATGAAGAAATGTGGCAAGGCCTTGAAACCAATAAATCTTTTTTTTAGCAAACATGACCTTGATCATAAACTACATCCATTAGCATGGCATGATATTATCATCTTATGTTGCTGATAATTTATGGCAAGTTTCATTAAATTTACACCAGGTATGCTATAGTTCTGGCCTGGACACAAATATTGAAATCCGCAGCTAGCTTATACAACATCTGAACAATAGCATTGTCAATCTTATATCAAACAAGGATGTTCAAAGAGTATCTGGTTAAACATTTGATAATTTATATTAAAGCATAGGTTAAAATCATACTATATAAATGCAAATCAAAAATACACACCTGATTTTATAAGCTCTTTAGTTTGATCTCTAATCACTTCCGGGATACCTGCCCACCATCTACTAAGAAAGACTACCTCTGCCCAGATAAATGTCATATCCTTGTGGAGATGGAGTTTTCTCACCATGTTGTTTAAGATATTCTCCACCTTATGATGATAATATTCATCCAGAGACTCAAGCCAACCTGGATCCACGTGAGAGTGTGGAACTATTATCACATTTAAAGGCTCTAAATCTTTCCTGTATGCCGCATCTTCTAACTTGAGGTGTGGTATGTGGTATTGGCTCATGCTATAAACTTTGAAGTCTGTCTTCTCTGCAATGTCTAGAGTGGTTAACACATCTTTAGGGGATGAAAAATCTGCTCTGCACTGACTTACGTCAATCTTGTCTTTATGGAAGTTGTATACCAGAGGGTTCTCAGCTAGGAAGTTTTGCAATTCCCTTTTTTCATTCCTAAAATAAGAGTCACAGAGTCACATTATATCTGGGTTTAATTGCATTTTAGACAAGGACCAAGGCTATAAGGACTTTTATATGAATGACTTCATTGTATAACTAAGTTCTAAACTGTTTAAACGTTAAACAAGAACACCCAAGTTGAGACATCTGTATATTGAGCTAAGTCAATTAAGTAGTGAACATCTTTATTTACTGAGTTATAATAATAGGGTCTTAATTTCACAACTTAATTACAAAGATACAGTTATACATATAACTTTCTTTCGATCATGAAAAACATGCCAGGACTTTTCTTCTGTGGAGAAACAACAATAACTGTTACTAGAAAGGAGATAAAATAAGAGTTAAATGCATGACTATAATATATATCTAAAGGGAGAATACCCGAGCATATATATTAACATAGGGTAACAAACATCTGAATCATTCCAATTCTCTTTGTGGAATATTAAATGTTATTGTATCTAACTTGACCTAGCTGGTACCTATCAAATTCAGACATGCAATAAAATGAATCTGACTTTTTTTCCTATCTATACCAACAAAAATCATCAGTACCAAGTAACAATAAGTTCATGTATTCTAAAGATTTGTACCAGATGAGATATAACATACCTCATAATAGAAGGAACATATCCTGCATACATGAGTATCAGATAGACCAAAAACAAACATCCTGCAATGAACAGTGCTATCAATCGATGTGAAAACTTCATTCTGAGTAGCATCCAGTCATCCATACAGTTGCAAGTCCACTGTTACCTGTATAACAGAAATATATGTAACATAATGTTTTACATTTTATCAAAAAAAACTTTAGCAGTATCTATTCTACATTTAAATCTAACTAGATGGGTGTTCAGAAGAATATGTTAGTCGCCCTCTTGTACTTTGTCAGATAATCCAAATCTCTAAGTAAAAAAGGGGCATAACTCTGTCAAATATGGCCACGACCTCACATCCTGTTGCCATAAGCAATATAGTTTGAAGTTTGAAGAGGAAATGTAAATAAATGGCAGTTACAGCCAACTTTTTTTTAAAAGTTTCTTTTAAGGACTGATCAACTGAACAATGGATTGAAGGACAAATGGACAAAGCGATCCCTATGAAAGGGTGACACAAAATAATCAGAATATATGCAACTTCTTTATTTTTTATATTTGCATAGAAATGACATTTGAATTTTGAAATCATAAACATACTCTCTATACAATTAAGAATACATCTATTTTTGTTTGTAAACTAATTTAATTACAATACATAAAGCAAAATTGCTGTCAGCCATTTTGCTTTCATATATAAGTAGTATTCAGAATTCAATATTTTTTGGATGCAGATTCAAAATAAAATGTTACACTGAGTAACAGGGCTTTTGCTATGTGCACAGACTTCTAAATGCAAAGAATATTTACATTTAAATAGCAAGGTGGATGCAAACATGTAAATAAACATTTTGTTTTTTGTAATTAAAATTAAAATTTAATTTTTAATTTAATATCTTATAGCATGGGATAGTTAACTGATCTTCTGAAGATTTTTTTCTTTCTATGTTAGGCCTTTGTCATATCCATATATACTAATTTGCAGGAGTGGAAAAGACAGCAACTAACGGTTTAATCTAATCTAATAGTCTAATCCATTTTGCAATTGTTCAATAAATATACCATATACTGTAAAATATCTATGTACATATCAAACATAGGCAACAAAATATTATTAAACTAAACTTTAATAGGCTCCAGGAAGCCTTTCTGATGATTTTTTACAATGATTTCTCTGAATTCTCCATTTCATCCATATTTGAAAATGATCAGGATTTTTCATTAGAATTAAATATGGACTTAACTGTTAAAAAAAATCATCTAGGGTTTAACTTATATTCGTCTCTTCTATAGATGTATAAATGGAAATGTTTAAAATGGTTTTGGTTTTGTGTAATGGTTCTTGAGTATACCTAATAAATAAATAATGAACACTAAGTAATAGAATGAGTTCAACCTCAACCTAGAAAACAAATACATATATGCATATACATGTATATCTATTCTATTCACGTATGATATGTTTGGTTTATAAGTTATAGATAATGATAATTAAAAATTAAATATCATAGTTATTTACACGCAATAACTTATATAGTGTTAAGAAACTATTTCGTACACTTGTAACTTGTAAAAATTATATTAATATCTGTTATATGTTATTACGATTGTAGTAATAGGTATATGTACGCAGTATGAATGTGTCATTACCGTTATATTCATGTTTGTACAGAATAAGTCTAAGGAAAAATATCATAATGTGTAAGACAAATCAAAGTAACTTAAGTTACTCAACAACTAAATTATGACAACCACAGTTACTTTTTTTATCCGGTAGCTGGTGCTATCCGAAATTAAGGTGTGTACAACGATTCCCGCAACAGATGGTTCGTATGTTCAATGTACTAAATCATCATGCTTAGAAGATAATATTATATTTAATTGATATCTGAATAAACATTACCGACTTATCAATCTGTAGTTACGACTGCATGCTAGATAAAAACAGAACCATAAAAACAAAAGCTGCATTGAAAGTAAAAAATCCCTACAACAGTCGAAGGGACATAACTCATATCTTACTACTGTAGAAATAGTTTCGCACCCAATTGAGGGCGATACGACCACGGAAGAGGGGCGAAACGGCCACAGAAATCTTGCATAATAATGCATATGAGAAAAAATATCTTGCATAATAAAGCATATGAGAAAAAATAAATAAAAGTCATATGAAAAGATTATGTGTATGTACAATATATGTAGATAGTCAATGAACCACAATATCGTAAAATACCAGTAATTTATCTCTCTCTATTTCTTTCTCTCTCACCTTCTCTCTCTATCTTTGTCTGTGTGTCTCTCTCTCTTTCTTTCCCCCTCTCTCTCCTTCTGTCTGTCTGTCTCTCTGTGTCTGTGCCTGTCTGTCTCAGACAGACAGAGAGAGAGAGATAATCCGTTTGGGATTCAGTTCTGGATGGGTTTTTTTTTTTTTTTTTTTTTTTTTAATTATACCCTCCACGGCATTAAAAAATGAAAAAAGTCTCCAGAACCGATTCCCAAACGGGATTATCTCCCTCTCTCTGTCTGCCTTTGTCTCTCTGTGTCTCACTCTCTCTCTCTGTCTGTCTCTCTCTTTCTCTCTGTCTGTCTTCTTTATATATAAGAAATAACTTTCACTATCCTCAGACAATCATCTCACAAATTAGAGACAGAAGCATCATAAATGTTACAGTATTTTTTTGTGATATGTCACTCTAATGCAATTTTAAGCTGAATATCATTGCATAATTTGTTGTCCATATTTTGTTGTTGTTGTTCTTAGCCTAGAGGTCAATATATCTCCATAGGTATAATCTCCAAAAGGTGGTTTAGCGACTACACTGACTATTATGGTCACACTGGTATATCTGGAATATATTTTGAAATATCCTGAATAAATTTCTGCAACTACTTCATATTGCTAGAAGAGAATCCAAGATTTTCATGTGATTAGATTGTTAAAACATACTGGGTTCATTTTATGTCCACTTTGTCAATAGGGCACGTAATCACTTTCTGATTACACCCTCTCTCCACTGTGTTTTTGGTTTGTTTGCTGTAGTTCAGTTCACATTGTTGGATTTTTTCCCCTGCTTCATTGGCTTTGTATTGGTCAAGAAGACTTTTTTTGTCATCTTTTATTACTTATCAGCCCCCTAGCTGGGCCTCTCTTGACCTACAAGTCATGATCTGAATAAACTTAGTAGAGGATCATTCGTGTGAAGTTTCATCAAAACTGATCAGCAAGTTTGAACCAGCCTACACAGTATCCAGCAATAAAATGGTACCAATTGAAAGTTTCCATTACGGTGCATTCTGTGCACTACATGGCTTTTAGAAAATGAAAGGATATATTTAAAAATTTACCATTTTTTCCACTTTTCGTCTCAAATCATGCACCTGCTCTAAGATGTTCATGAATAGTATGACTAATTCCCAACCGTGACTTAACACTGTTGCAGGACCTAAGTAGTACCTGTGGAAGTAGTATGCATAAATTAAAGTGTCAATAGTTACGGTAATCTGATATGAAAACAAGTACTTAAACACTTGCTTAGTAGAAGAACTTCAATAGCATCAATAAATGGATCTTAAATCTTAAATAAATCATCAATAAACGGACAATAGTATCTGGATTTCGTAGGGGCATTAGTTTCTGGATTTCATAGGGCATTAGTAGTTGGATTTATAGGGCATAGAATATAAGGAATAGAATCTGGGTTATTAGGGTCGTGAATACGATACTGTATTCGCCGGAACTTCATATTCTGTTCACCAAATACATGAGTGTATCGTGACACCTCTAGTATCTAGGTTTAACAGGGCACTAGTATCTGGATCTTTTAGGGCATAAGTATCAGGCTTTCATAGGGAATTAGTAATTGGATTTTTAGAGCAATAGTATCTGGATTTTATAGGGCATAACTTTCAGGATTTAATAGGGTATTAGTATTTGGATTTAATAGGGCACTAGTATCTGGACTTTATAGGGCATTAATATCAGGATTATAGGGAACTAGTATCTGGATTTAATAGGACACTCTGGTATCTGGATAATTTAAGGCATAGCTATCAGAATTTTATGGGGAATTAGTATCTGGGTTTAACAGGGCACTAGAATCTGGATTTTATAGGGCATTAGTATCAGTATAATAGGGAATTAGTATCTGGATTTAATATGACACTAGTATTTGGATTTAATAGGGCACAAGTATCTGGATTTCATAGGGCATTAATATCAGGATTATATAGGGAATTAGTATCTGGATTTAATAGGACACTAGTATCTGGATCTTTTAGTGCATAACTATCAGGATTTTATGGGGAATTAGTATCTGGGTTTAATAGGGCACTAGTATATGGATTTTAAAGGAAATTAGTATCAGGAATTTGTAGTGAATTAGTACCTGGATTTAATAGGGCACTAGTATCTAAGATTTCATAGGGCATTAGTTTCAGGATTTATAGGGAATTGGTATCTGGATTTGTAGGGCACTAGTATCTAGATTTCATAGGGCATTAGTATCAGGATTTTATAGGGAATTAGTTTTTTGGATTTATAGTGCATTAGTGCCTGATTTTATATTGCATTAATACCTGGAATGTATAGAGCATTATTATCTGGATTTCATAGTGCATTAGTATCTAAATTTCATAAAGCATTAATACCTGGAATGTAGAGGGTATTAGTATCTGGATTCTATAGTTACATTTGATTGCTGAAGTAGTTGTCAGACGTATCAAGCAAAATCTGACCAAAGGCAATTATCTTGATTGTAAATTCCGCTGACATTTAAACAAACACAATCATCCATTATTTCAACTTTAGTGCTTCAAAGTGAAACAGATATTGAAACAATCAACCTTTGTTCATTTGTTTGTTTTTAGAGTTTAAAGTCGCTTTAACAGTATTTCAATCATATCGCGACATCCAGCTCATTACAGGTGGAGGAAGACCTCGGGGAACCTCTGTACTATTTCAGGCACAGAGTGCTCCAGGGTAGAACCACTGACCTACTACAAGCCAGCTGGAAGGCTTCCTCACTTGAAAAATACTAAGTGCCCAGTACGGGATTCGAAACCACAGTGGTGAGGGGTTGAGAGATTGCAAGTCAACGACTATAACCATTCGGCCATGGAGGCCCCTCAACCTTTGTATTTCATAGTCAAACAGACATTGAAAGAATATAACTCACAATGGTTGTACTGATAGTCCAAAAACATAATGCCATCAAGCTGTAGGGTAACAGTATGGGTATAAAATAAAATATGAAACAAAGGTAGCTGAGGTATATAACAATCTATTTAACATACCATAAGATTACCGGTAATGGGTTATCAACAGTAAAGTTACATAAAAACACCTGCCTTTATAACATCAGTATGCACGATTTTTTTTTTATTTTAAAAATCATTTCACAAGTATTATGTAATGAAATTTTACACAAAATGCACAACTGATGGAGTTCTCATTTCTAATAAAACAATTCCATTTTTTAACTTGGTACAATGTAGTATATTCTTAAGAAGTATCATCCTCTTGAACCATCATCAGATAACTTCTAATCAAATCTACCTGTTTTACACTGATGATGATATTTTAAAGACACTTTCTAGCAGAAACTAAGCAACAAAGTGGCTGGTATTACATACAGTATTAGGAGTCAAGGGACATTTTGCAACATCATTTGGCAACATCATTTACTTGTCTTCTGGAATACATTTTTTTCTGCTTTATGCTCCAGATTTAAAAAAGTCTACAATTTGTGACAGTAGTTTGAAACTGCAATGTTCAACATGTCAGTCTCAGGATTATGTGTAGAATTTTCAGATTGCCCACATTAACAAGTCACTATCACAGGTCAGGTATATCAAGAAGTTCCTTGAGGCCACCAGTCAGGCTGTATGGCCGTCACACTTAAAGAGCTGCCAGACTTTGTTTGCACAGTTAACTCCCCTATGGCTTCTGCCATACGCATCAGACCAATTCCATAGAGGCCAGCAACACTGCGGATCTTGCCAACACTTTTACCTTTGGCATTTTGTATGTTAGAACCAAGCTCTATATCCTCTGCAGCTGGAGGTCTGTAAGGAAAGAAAATTATAAAATGGTGATATAATCTCAGTTCAGACTAAGTTCATACACTACAAATAAAATTCAATAATGAAATTTTTTTTAGAAATTGAGGATTATCAAAAAAGTTCTGACAATGGTGCAGCATTTCATCTGCTTTATATGTGCACATAACAAACTTGACCAACATATCCTTTAACTCTCAACAAATTCAATAAGTTGGAATGAACATCCCTGATGATTATGACGTCATATTTTCAATTTAATGGACAGTCTGAGCTTCCTGGCCATGGTCAGTTTAGATGAGCAACAAGCATACATTAAGATATAGTTTTCAGGTAAATTGGTCAACAAAATTCATGAAAACTGCTAAACTTGGGCTTGGGTAGAACATGACTGAAAATATAAACACCAACCTAACAATTTGCAATACCATTTGAAAAGATATGTGCATAAGTAAACCATACACCCTATGACTACAAATGTCTTGTTTTATTTCTTACAATACTATAATCAGAGAAGCCTAGGCATTAACTAACTAAGAAACTTAATTGCTTGAATCATACAGGATCCTTCCCGATTCAGATATCAGTTTGCCACTGGAATTTTTTGTGTTTTTTGGTGTGCAAATTAATTTTCTACTGCAATTAATAATTAGCAGATCTAAATGCCTAAAGGCCATAAACTACTCTGTGTATTCAGTCAGATAAAAAGAATTGGCTGAAGTTAGATAGTGATTTGGTCTGTTCTTATCAGGCCCCAGTGGTGTTGTTAGTTAGATTATGTCAAACAGTCCCAATAAAACTAATCTAGCACAAAATGTCAAAACGTCCCCATTCAATACCTTTAAGAATAAGTGCTGTAATGAAGGTTTTTTTTTTTTTTTAAATTCTGAGATTTTGTCTTGACAAGTTTATGAATACCATAGTAGGATTTGTTTTACAAACTTTGAACTCTTTCCCCCACAGACTTACTGTGAAAAGACCAGTGGCATTAGCCGTTTCCTGGTGACCCCTGTATGATGTGTTCTTGCTGTCAACTCCTGTCCTAGATAACAGCCTTTACTGAAACTTACTGAAAAAATATGAACTCAAATGATTAGTATCAAAGCCTTTAAATATTCCTAGAGTGTTCCTTTATGTGGCAACAAATCAAGCTTTGGCATTTCTTCACATCACACACATAAAGGAAAAAGTATCCCCAAGTCTTAAAGTAATTATAAATGTTATAACAGTAATACTATACTGCTTTTCTACAAGTTTGTTATTTTACAGCAGTAGATGTACCTGACATGACAAGAAAGTGTTATAGTACGGTGTTCCATTAGGGCCTTTGCTATTTCATTGTCACCCTAAGGGCAATTAACATGATATATTGACGCAAAAATTTAAATAGCATGTTTTCACGCTACAAATATCATGTTTTTGCCCTACTGACGGCCAAGGCAAAAAGGCAAGAACATGTTATTTGTAGTATGAAAATGCGGTAATTTTTGCATGCCGTTTTCCTGTCAATATATCGCATTTCACAATTTTGGCCTTAGGTCGACAGAATGAAACCATGCTGGCCCTAACAGAACATCTAAATGAGTTTGATATGCTGTACTATGTGATCTTCTTTAAACTGATGTACAGGTATGGGTACAATGACACCACAAGCAATTTCTCTGATGATACTGTACTGGAGTTGGCTTTAATTATTAACTATTTGCTGCTAATCAGACTTGACTTAAAACACATGAAAAATCATTCAATATTACTTATTATGATTATCTGAGTAAATATCATGAATATAAAGCATGACACAGGTCAATGAATGGAAACTAGATTTTCGAACTTATCTATTTTAAGCAACAGTGACCTTGACCTTTAAGCCACATCCACTGGTTTTAAGCCATCTTGCTCTTGTGGTATTCATTTATGGCAAGTTCTCCAAACAGCTATGGTTCAGACTTGAAAGTTTGGTGCCAAGTTACATAAAAATGACTTTTGCTAATGTCATAACTATGACTTTCACAGAAAAGCTGATTAGCAGGCAACGCGTGCTGTATTATTTTTAAATCAAATGATCTAATACTTTTTCTTATCACTATACTTTTAGTCTGGGACTGATATAACAAACCTTCTATATTTTTTGAAATATCACTCATTATATATCTATACCACTCATTATATATCTGGACCTAATGTATTTAAACGTGTGATGTATAGTTTATATCAAAGCACTTAAGCTATGGGTTCAAATTCTAGTATTTCTGCTTAAATCACTTGTTTCTAGAGTATTGTGATATTAAATTTGAATCTTACATTTATGGTCATAGTATATTGAAAATATAATACTCTTTGTCAAAACCTATACAAAACTCAGCACAGCTGCGTATTGTACACTTTCTGAAAACTTTTTTATATTTTCATAATACCATGACCACTCATGTGAGCTCTGTTATGTACATACCTCCATTCATAAATACTAAATTGCTCTCCAATGGGAAACAGTTTCCAGGTGGAAGATCCTGAGGTCCTTCTGGTATTCCCCACTGTAACCTCCTTCTGTGGTACTCCTCCTCCTCATTCACTACAGAACATCCCTTTAGGGTATCTATTAAACAAAAAAGAAAAAGAAAATACATTCAGTCAGAAATTGTGCATTGATAAAAGCTTAACTTTTTCCTTCTTATCCCTTTTGAAGCAATTGGCCACCCTGTAATATTTTTGCAAACAGTTTAAATCTAGATGAAATGCCAAGTTACTCAGAGTCTCATCAGGATCCAAACAATTTGACATCCTGTTTCAGTTTTTAAACAGAAATTCAAGAAATAACCACTTTGAACATTAAGGCAGAAAACAATAGCTGGTACAGCAGATGCAAATTATTTGGTGCCTAAAGGAATAAGATACATGTACCTGTATGTGTCTTTTACGTTCTCTGTATTTCAAGGACAAAATCAGCACTAAGGTAACTTAGGCTACTAGCATCTGACAATGTGGGCTGCCAAAGTAAGTCAAGTTAATCTATTGCATTTGTAAAAGATAAAATTATAGGCTGTCTTGAGGGTTTTTTTTGTTGCTTTTGCGACACTAGACTTCAGGAAATCTACTTATCAAAGGCATGGTATATAAAAGATATTTCCCAAATTTTTCATTTTTGAATCTGAGTTTCCCTGATTTCACACATGCACTCACTAACTGAGGAACGGAGATGAGGAGTTTTTTTTATCTTACCAAGAATCATGTATAGAGTTAACCTGGTGAAAGGTTGTCTAGTAATTATATAAATTTCTAAAAAATACACTTTTCTAATAGATCTATACCGTTATAATCTGGCCTGCTAGTTTAGTGGTGCACGTCTTAACCATCTAATCCTTAAGATACATGTTTAAATGTTTATGCTGCCATAGCAACAACAATGAGTGACTTTCATGTCATATGTAATATACACTTAATCCATTTCAAGTAGAAAAATGGCCGGTCACTTTATCCTGGCACTGACAAACCAGTCGTAGGGTTAGTACTATGACTGTTTTGTCCAAGTTAGGATAACATGATGGGCTGGAGTTCAGCCCAAACATGTATCAATGCTATACACTGGGCAAGTAATAGAACCAGAGATCACTACAGAACAGTTCTCTGTATCCACTTCCCTCTCTCTGTGAAGTCCATTAGCCATAGTTGGCACAAAGTGATGTAGATGATATAAACAAACAAAGGTCCTTTACCTGCTGCTTAGTACCAGACAGTAACCCAAAACAGTTAACAGTAGACTAATTTATTGTATCACATGGCGATGCTTATTTCCGGTGTAAAATAATCATCACATATTTCCTTATACAAACGACACGTTACATATAAGAACCGATTACCTCATGTAATAATGTAGATTGTAAGATGAAATATGACGTCATAGACTTAACTGGATTATCAATTTTGTTTAAATCAATAAGAAAAATCGTATCAACCTCTTGTTGTATTGTCATGTGATAAAGAGAAAATCAGGTTTGTTTTCACTCTCATCCTATAACCTTTATATAATAAAGATTCCTGGACTCGTCAAATAAAATTTTATATAAAGAGAAAACTCATCAGATATCCTCTATGTATGTCATTTAGGCTATATATCCTTGAAGAAGGTAAACATTTATGCTAGGAATTTTTAATAAAAGAGCTATATGGTATTAGGGTATCCTTAATAAAATAAACACAGATTACACATAATTATGGGCAGATTTGGTATTAAGTTCCTCTGAGACAATCACACTGAAGTCATCATCATGACAAGTCACATGTAAGAGTCATGACATAAAAGCAATTGTGGGCAACCAATATAAAATCTAGTTGTCCAATGGTCTACTCTCAAATTTCTGAAGATTATAGTCCTTACTTACTTTATCAATGATCACTAATTCAAATATTTAATATTTTACAAAAGTTAATTACCAAACATAATATTACCACTCCTTGGGATATGAAAAAGGGATAAAAAAAATTCAATTGAAATGACTTTGAGATTGTTTACCAGAGCTGGTTATTATCCTGGTTCCAAATGAAGGCACCCTTGGATCTGCTGTACTAACAATGACATCTTGATGCCCTGATAACATTTCTGGTGTAGTCCCAAAAGTTGCAAGAACAGATTGACTATCACTTATGTTGTCAATGACAACCTAAAATGCAATAACATATGAGTGGGCAGATCGAATGAATAACTGTAATGATCAATTGATGGTTGTTTAACCTATATAAGATTTTCTTATAACTGCAGTTACACTAATGTTATTTCAGAAGTAAACAATTTTTACCATGAAAAAACGAAAACCTACTATACAGCTAAATCATATCTTGGTAAGTAAATTTTCAATTTTGGGAAAAAAGAAAAATTAAAGACAACTACGACAGGTAATTTTGTTTTTGTCTCATGTACGAAAATTCAGTATATACTGCATTAAGCTTTTGCAATAACAGTGACTGATTAATCACATTTCATATTTAACACATTTAATAAATGCTTATCAAGAACAATAAACTTTTTACAACAGTTATTGTATAAGAACATACATGTAAGTCTCAATTTATTCTGAACAATAAAACTGTAGTAACATTACTTTCCGAAACACATATAGACATAAAGTTCAAGTACAGTATTTCTTCACAAAAAGATTTCTAGCTTTTCTCTTTTCTATTTATAGTAATTCTGATGTGTCTTGAGAATTACTAGTATTCAAAAGGTAAACCATAATCTTTATAAAGACCGATCATATTATATTATATTATTTATGTGATGAGAAATGAAGTTTAAATAAATAAAATTTGAATCCTGAATCATATTACAATGCAAAGGGGGCCTCCGTGGCCGAGAGGTTATAGTCATTGACTTGCATTTTCTCAGCTCCTCAGTCCTCTGTGGTTTCGAATCCCAGTCTGGGCACTTCAGAATTTTTAAGTGTGGAAGACTTCCAGCTGGCTTGCGCTATGTCGGTATTTCTACAGGGTGCACTCTGTGCCTTAAATAGTGTACAGAGATCCCCCAGGGTCTTCCTCCATCTGTAATGAGCTGGACGTCGCGATATGACTGAAATACTGTTAAAGCAACGTTTTATTCCTAATAAACAAACAAACAGAGAATGCAGAGTGAAATAAATCTGCAGGCCTTACACAAACTTGGAAGGGTTTACTCATACTTAGGTCAGAAATTTCTGGAGACACAAAAACAATACTCTCAACTTCCACTTTAAATCATAAATGGTGTCAAACCTTTTTTCTAATTTTATATCTTTTAATGTCAGACATCAATTTTTCAGTCAATTCTCTATCACATTCCATCAATATAGCCGGTTCTCCTGCCTTGATGGAGGTATCATACAACAGCAAATCATACATCACTCGACCCTATAAACATTAAACACAGGTTTTACAAACATATCCATAATCTGGATAAATATTAATGAAGTATTAAGATCTAATAGCTAAAATATACAAATTATACAGCATATAATTCATATAATCTTGTCTTTTTGAGCTCTAATAACTTTTTAGTAATGACATTTTCTAACTAAAAGCTGTAAAACAAACAGTAAACATAGTGTTTTTTCAAGGATACATGTCAGATAATGATCATAATGATGCCCATATCTTCAAGACTTTTAACATCATGAGAAAGAAAATTCCAAGTCAGAAACATATCTGAAAATATGTCATTTACCACAAATTACTACGTTATTTACATTATTTTGATATAAACACTAAAGAGGTATTCATTATAAAAGCAATATAAATTTTTTTTCTTCATCCTACAAAAGTTTGAGAAATGACAAATACCTGGTACAGCTGACTCCTTTTGTAAAGTATACATTATTAGCTATATAAAATAACCTAAATGTCCATAAAGGGCTATTTCTTATTTGTTTATCCATCAATCTAGTAACAACCATGGAAATAGAACAAAGATTTCTGTACCTGCACATTAAGCAACATGGAGAACTGAGCATTTGTTTCAGGCCCTAAAAGGGCCACATCACTTGTGACAAGGCCCTGAAGAAACGGTACTACATCCTGTCCTTTTAACTGCACAAGACCTCGGGACCTCAGTTTATGTACAACCAAGTCTTCTTTTAAAGAGGATGCAAAGCCACAGCGTACCTGTTGTAAAAATCACAGTTCACCTGCAATCTGTATTTAACAAGAATCTTAAACAAAATTTATATTGTAACCAACAAGACTTACCAGATTGAGTAAAGTTAGCATTATGAAATGTGTAGTATGTTAATAAACAATGCAGAAAATATTATACACTGAATTTTCTAGACTAATTTCTACGCCTGGAATTTACAACATCACTTATTATCTGTTTCAGTATATAAACAATTAATGGGATATTATATTTCAATTTCTAATTACAATTAAATGTCTGTTTCTTTTTTCCCCAGTTATTCCAGGCTCACTTTACAGACTGATAGAACAAAAAGCACATTAATCACTTCTTATTTTAAGAAATATCTTAACAGTCTTCTTTCCTGTCATTTTCTTTTTTACTGTCTCCTTTCTTGTCTCAGAAACATGCTATTGTTTTTGCTGTTTTTGTCTCTCCTCAAAACTATCTGTCAAATCTATATTTATTATTATACAAACTTTGATAGTTGTATTGCCATTAATATTAATTGCTTTTGTATTCTAGTACATATGGCCTGAAATATTTTGTATTTATAACCATCTGCAAGGCTTTGAGCTATAAATCAACTAATCAAAAGGGGAGGGACGTAACTAATGTTAGAATAGATTGTGGCCAAACCTTTTTGCTTATATATTTATAAACTTTGTATGTAATTAATGAGCAAGTCAGTCAGTCAAAAGGTTAGTACTGATTTAGGCAGTCAGTTATTCAGATGGTAAGTTTTGAGCTTGTAAATCAGCAAGTCAGTTGGTCCTTTTTTAGATAATGCAGTTGGTCCTTTTAAGATAATGCAGTAGGATATTTTAGAGGGGATTTTTATAGAGATTTATATAAGTTGTTCTTAGCTTGTTTCCCAATCCTAAAATTAAGTATGTGTTAATGATTGTATATTATGTAACTTAACTGAATAAAATATGCTTAAACCAATAACAAAAAATGTCAACATTAATAAAATTATGTCACCTACCAAATTTTTTTAGCATACAGGAAGTCGCTATCCATAGATTTGGGGCAAAATTATGACAACACAGACACATGTTAGTGTTTGTAGTGTAGTTTTTTGATAGAAATTATCAAAGGTATAACTTGTGTAGATGAAAAAAATTATAATAAAGGTTACAGGGCATCTCCATTAGATCCTTTTAATAGCTTTTATACATACCTGTGTACCATGCTGGCTGACAACAGTAAGAAACTTATTGCAAGCACTTGGTTTCCTTAATAGACAGGCACGTCTTTGAACAATCTGTAGCAGCATTCTTACTAGCATTAACTGTAGATCAAGAAAACAAAATAAGTTGTTTGTAATGTACAGTATGATAGTATGATATAGTGATTTTTATTAAAATCTTTATGCAAAAAATATATTTCTTCAAATAAATAAATAGCCTAATTCATGCAGGAAAACATTTGTAACAAGAATACTTATTTTAATGGTGCAGTCAGGTTTCTCATATCAACTTTATCCAACAAAAAAGTTTTCAAAATCTCGTTCATTTGATTGACAGTTTTTCAGTCTTAAAGTACTTTGTTTCAGTATCATTGACATGTTGATCTGTATCTTCTGTGCCAATTAACATTTTTCCTCCAGTGTCTGATTTCCAATGATAATCCAGCATATCCAAATTAGAGGCCATGTACAGATAAGTCAAAAGAGTATATTTCTACCCTGCACCTTTTTCACTCAACGGTCATCTTCTCTTTTTTTAGGTCTAAACAATGAATGGTCACATCATTACTATTTGATAATCTATAAATTATTATACATACCATGATTTTACTAAAACATCAAGTAAACACATACAAGATTTGTATTATTTGTCTCAATCAAAAACCAGTTTCACCAAAAGGAAATAAATACACACAAACAAGGTATGTATATGACAATTCTGAATATGGTGAGCATATGGAATGTGTCATTTTCTAATATTTTTTGTGTAAACAATTAAAACCAAGGTAGATCTATATTGAAAAGCAATAGGGATACCTGGCCATGACTGTTTTTTAGACATATTTCCAGGTTAACTTGTACACTTTCAATTATACTGTTTTGGCCATGGTCAGTTCACATAACTGAGTCACAAGAACTAGGGTACTGGAGGATACAAATTTGGATTTCTAAGCAAAGAAGAAACCAATCAATGGCAATGGTCTCATTACAATGGTCTTAAAATAATGTACCGACACTTGCTTATTCATAAGTGAACATTCAAGGTTTAACCATTTGCTAAAAAAATATTCTCGATATCTTTCAGAGGTGTGGGATTTTTGACACAGACAATACTTCGAACAGATACAGAGAGACAATAGACATTTTGTTGAATTATCTGCGTACAAGTTTAGGTAATTCTTTTGTCTGGATTCATTGTTGATCAAAAGATAATAACTCCAACATTGTTTCGCTTTCAAAAAGAGAAACATAAAGTAGTATTGTGAATTTAAATTCACAATTTAGTGTACCTGTCCGCAAAATGACACTTGTGCCCTTACATAAGTTTACCCATACACCGGCTAGATATTGATACTAAGGGAAGCAACCGTGGAGAATTTTATCCAGATAAAAGTATATCTGAAAATGAAAAAAACACGCATTTTAGCAGGAATGTAGAATGTTGTGTCTACATTTCTGGTTGTAGACTGACAATTTGTTACATGTTTCTTCTTCAATATACCGAGCTGGGTTATTTAAAGAGCAAATGAGATTTTTTCAAACCTGTGAATCTTCGATCTACCCTTTTATTCTTAAAAATCATATGACTGATAAACAGTGGATTTATTTACTGGATCTACGGTCGAAAATGCTTAAAACGAATACATTGTGTAATGTCATGCATGCGTTCTATATTTGCAGGCCCGTAGGAACAGGGGGG
>JAULCC010388535.1:0-11443 GCA_032358795.1 Nuttallia obscurata | reverse complement strand
ATTTGGCACATGTGTTCAAAGTTATAAGAAAAAGGGTTAAAGCGAATTACTAATAAAACAAACAAAAATAAGACAAAGTGTCCCAAGCAAGAAGCAGGTCTGTAGCTACAATGTCAAGTTCACAAATTCCTGTCAGAAGTCAAAATTAGGGTTAAAAATACTGTTTTGTCACACTTCCACTTTGACAACATTGCTGTTACTCTTGTAATAGGCATATGTAAGGTGAGATATGTGGTGTGTGACCATCCTTGTCTATTAGCAGTATTTCCACTAATCTGCTTATGGTTATAAACACATAATGTATGGATACATAAAAATTGGTAAAGGAATATACTTGGGACTATACAGAATGAACAACAAAATGGTATATAACAGATCAAAGAGAGGCTTTTATGTATTAAGAGATTTTAAGGATCTATCCTGATTATTCATGTAGAATAGGAATATCCAAGCGGAGGGTCAAAAGTTTACATGTATTAAAGAATAATTAATAATTTTTCTCTCATAAGCATAACTTAAATTATCAATTTATTAAGTTTTTATTTGTATAAATATAGATAAAAAAAAAACAATAATTTTTATGACTTCCATTTACGTCTAATAGCTTATGCGATAGGTCATTAATTCTAGTATGAATCATGTGACACGTAAGATTATAAGAATCCACCATGAGTAGTCATGTAGGATAGGAATATCCCACCCAAGGGTCAACAACAAGGGCGTAGTGGATAGGGTGTCCACCTTGTGTTCAGGAGGTTGCGGATTCGAGTCCCGAAGGGGGCCTTTCTCCTGACCTTCATTTGTCGACACCAAGTACTGGTTCTACCCAGGAAATGGACTCGAAACATAGGCTTTCAACATAATCGAGCTAAAATAAATAAGTTTTAACTAAACAAAATAGATTTTTAATTTGTTAAAGTAGAGTAAGTTTGTTTCAATTTCTTGTATAGAACTTCTTATTACATTAAATACTTCTGTTGCATAGCACTTATGTAAGTTTTCAGTGGTGTAGTTTCCCCAATACTAAAAAGAATCATTTTGTCTACATAATCTCCTACAAAATCTCTGCAAAATATTATAATTAAGTTCCTATTAAATGGATACTCTGTCTTCAGAAGTGTCAAAGAAACATTCTATCTGATGAAGCTTGCACAGCAAAACCATGGCAATTTAATAAAATCTAAAAGATGATGATATCACAGAATGTTCACAGGTGTGTCTCCTCTATAATAGAATTATCAGGTGGGGGTGGAGGAGGGGGCAGTGACCGTGGAGCCCTTGCAATGCTATGTCTATTCAAGCTACCAGTACTAAGCCTATCTTGCTGTGGCAAAAGCTGAGTGCTATTACTATTGTGAGTTCCAGGATCCAAGTTGGCCCCAGCTTGTACATATGGACTACCGCTACCTGGAGTGGTGTCCGAGTGATGGAGCTGGGAACCAGCTATTCCAGGGATAGTCACTGGGGCCCCTGTTGATGCAGATCTTTGATGTGTTGGTGGAACAACTGGAGGTGGAATCTTAGGGCGCTCATGTCCGTGATATTGAGATGACAACCTCTCTGGTGGAGTTGGTCGTTCTCGAGGTAGAGTAGTCTGTTTGTCGTTGTTAGATGTTGTTGAAGGATCTTCTAAAACTGGAGCCGCTTGCCTTGGCCACGTCTGAAACTGTGTATTCTGCTGGTGTGATTTAATAGATGCCGAAACTGCTACAGAGTATGGTCTGTCCGGAGGAGGTGGTGCAGGTTTTCGTGTTTGTCGACGCAGTGTTGTTGGCATGTCTTCACTGTTTGGAGAGAGAAAGGTCCCAGTTATATAATACAATGCATAAGAGAATACTGAAACATGCAGGAGAGGGTTTGGTCATGTTCCAGGGGCCATGGGTTAGTCTTGTGTTCAGGCTTACGAAAACCAACTTCTGTAACTTTTGAAACATTAAAAGTCATAATTCCTAAATGCAGTATGAGTAATTTTCTTCAACCCAACTGTTAAATTAATATGACTATAAAACTAATTGGAAAGGGAAAATTGTAAATAATATATATTTTGCTAGAAAGGAAGCATTATTAAAGGTTATTTGAATATTCAACAGATTCCCCAGGTATATTTTGCAAGCATACTATGATAAGGCATAAATAATGTCACAAGGCCTGGTAATCTGCAAATTAGTTATTAATTACTACCCTCCACAATATAGCTTATTTATTACCTTCAATGATATAGCTCACTTACCCTTTATGACAAAGCTCATTTATTACTACCCTCCTTGACAAAGCTCATTTATTACTAACCTCCATGATAAAGCTCTTTTATTACTACCCTCTATGATTAAGCTATATTATTACTCCGCTCAATGATAAAGCTTATTTATTTCCCCTCCATGAAAAAGCTCATTTATCACTCCCCTCCATGATAAAGCTCATTTATTACTACCCGCTATGATTAAGCTAAATTATTACTCCCCTCCATAATACAGCATATTTATTTCTACCCTCCATGATAAAGCTAATTCATATCTGATAAAGCTCATTTATTAATACCCTCCATTAAAACGCTCATTTATTACTACCGTCCATGGAAAAGCTAATGGATTACTACCCTGCATGGTAAAGCTAATGTTTTACTACCCTCCATGATAAAGCTCATTTATTAATACCCTCCATAATAAAGCTCATTTATTACTACCCTCCATGATAAAGCTCATTTATTACTACCCTCCATGATAAAGCTCATTTATTACTATCCTCCATGATAAAGCTCATTTATTACTACCCTCCATGATAAAGCTCATTTATTACTACCCTCCATGATAAAGATCATTTATTACTACCCTGCATGGTAAAGCTAATGTTTTACTACCCTCCATGATAAAGCTCATTTATTAATACCCTCCATAATAAAGCTCATTTATTACTACCCTCCATGATAAAGCTCATTTATTACTACCCTCCATGATAAAGCTCATTTATTACTATCCTCCATGATAAAGCTCATTTATTACTACCCTCCATGATAAAGCTCATTTATTACTACCCTCCATGATAAAGATCATTTATTACTATCCTCCATGATAAAGCTCATTTATTACTACCCACCATGATAAAGCTCATTTTACTACCCTCCATAATGATTTTTTTAACTAATTTTTTTAACTTCCATTATATAGCCAACTTATTACCAGCTTATCTGTTTTCCTGTGTTAAAGCTATAGCTGAATTATTAATCATTGTGATATAAAGTCTATTAATAGTCCTTAAGCTCATATATCACCCTCTTTGATACAGCTCACTTTTATATTTTATGATTCAGTTCACTCATTAACCTCTTAGATTCAGTTCATTTATTGAACTCTTGATTTAGTTCATATACTACTCTTGTGTTAGCTCATTTATTACCCTCTATGATAAAGTTCATTTAATATCCAGTAAAATAAAGCTCTTTAATTTTCCTAACTGATTAAGCTGTTTTATTACCCTTTATAATATGCCTTATTTCCCGCAATATTTAAGCCTGTTAACTACCCTCCATAAAATAGCTATTTATTAATCCCAATGTAAAAGGTAATTCACTTCCGTAAAAAAAAAAAAAAACAGCTTTCCTATAACCATTTAGAACATTTACTAACGTCCACAAAAAAGCTTTTTATCACCATATTTGATAAAGCTCAGTTAATACCTTCTATGATTTAGCTTAACTACCACCCTCTATCATAAAGTCCATTTATTATCCTGCATGAAATAACTCAGTCATTACCCTGTAAGACATAGATAGCTCTTATATCACACTCAATGATATGTAGCTTATTTGTTATCCTTTACAATATAGCTTATTTGTTATCTTCTATAAAACAGCTCATTTATTTGACGTAGTTAATTTATTACCCTCCATAGTAAAGCTCATTTGTTACCCAAATATTTAACAAGCCTTGTTTAAGGGAACTCATAGTTTCAATAGTTAAATGGATTCCTGCAGTGTTGAGAAACTAATGAGTTATTTTAAAACATCATAGTAAGATCTGGTGCAGAAGAAACACAGTATCTGTGCCTGGTATGCTCTGCTGCCCAGATTAGAAAAGATAGTCAAAACTTACATCTGAATAATTTGCAATAATAAATCAAAATGTTAGTCATGAATATTCAGCAAGCTAAAGGTTAACTGTGCATAAATAGTTATGACAAGATCTGTCCTAAAATATAATTGCAATGAATATTGTCATTTCTAGGTAAACCATGAACTTTAACAAAGAATAGCAAAGAAGCACACCAGTCTTCTTGTCTTAGATTTGTCATTTCTGATGAGAATCTGTGCAGTTTAACATATACCTTCCAATCAATTTTTGTGCCAACATGTCTCAAACTTGTACAATGCCAGAAGCAGGACAAACTGTGTGTAGCGTGTGTGCTCAATGTGTACTGCCCTATTGCTGGTTTTATTGTACTTTACACCTCTATCAAGAGTATCTGATTTAACCCTTAGCCTGCTAAGTGCGATCGTGATAAAATTTGCCAACAGCTTGATCCAGATTAGATGCTGAGTAACTCTAGTGTCTAATCCGGATCCAAGCGTTCGACACTCAAGTGTTTATTTAAATATTTGGCGAATCCGATGGTTTTAAATTCAGGCAGACGACAATTTAAGCAGACAACATTTTTTTCAGCAGGCTAAGGGTTATATCAAGATGTTTAAGCTTATTGTTTCAAGTTTCTTATCCTTTTAACAAATACCAACACCTCACAAAATGACTGATAACTTTTTCACCCAAAACAGTGGTGGTAAAAAACAGAAGCAAAATGGTGAAGACTTAAAACAGAATATATTTACCACAGACTTAAATCAATATTGATATACTGCAGCAGATTTGTACCAGACTAAAATCAATTTTGATGTAGCATGGCATGCCTCAAGTGACAATTATCTATACCACAGTGAGTTGTATCAACCGTCATATCACGGTGTATAAAATCATTGCATAATGTGTTTTTCTTTCTCATCAAAGCCACCAATAATGGAGTTGTTCCATTACTTTAAATTAAATTCTGGTACATATTATATTTACTAGTACAGATATATCAGTCTCATTAAATGTACTTTATAACTTATAATGTCATGTTGGTTTATAATTGTTTGTACGACGATAAGCTTGTTATGATCAAGTCAAATAAAGTTTTTGTTATGTTATTAATATTATGGTTTATCTTATATCTTTAGGTTAGTATGGCTTACAAGATATATTTTGTCAGGATAATCTATATTTGAGAGTACACTGTGTCAATATCTACAATGGTGTAACTGTAAAAATTAGGTAAGCAGTCATCTGTGTATGGCTACACATCAACAAACCTTTCAGCCAATGGTGCCACTTGTAAGTTTGGAGCACTTGTAACAGGCGATATGGAAGGTGACCTTGAAACTGTAGGCGGAGTCTGGGGAGGAGCCAATGGGCTACCTTTCTCCTGATTGGCTGGACTAGACTGTGGTGTACCCTGGGAAGAGCTAGACCGGTCTGAGTTGTTTCTATTGAGTTTCACATGATCTTGCTCTGGGCTACTATCACCTGCTGAGTGTCCAACAACAAACTCAATCTCTGAAATATCAGACCATCCAAAACATTATATGGTGTGAAATGCTATTATAGATCTTTTTAACGACTCTGCTTACAGAATTAATAACCTTCACTAATACAATAAGAATCTAGCAATAAATGTACTCAAGCATAAATCTACTCATCTTCTATTGATACAGATAAGTAATGTTGCTATCGGATCCATTTGTAAACTTTGAAATGTCTCACCATATTTCCCAAATTTGACCCGATTTATTACTGTCACTACACAAGCTTTCTATTGGTATATAAAAGATATGTCAATACACAAGAGATAACTGCATTGACAAATTCTGCTTATAAACTTTATATAATTCTTTACCTGTTTTTTGTTTTGTTGACATAGCTGGGTCTGTCTCAACTGATAGTGCCTCATTTCAGTTATTGAGGCCAGTTTGTAACTATACAAACCTCAAGCAAATTCTCCTGATCAACCAGGAGTTCCCTTTTTTTTTCAAACTGATCCATTAGCATGACTTTTCATTGGTTCTTATAACTGATTCCTTCCACATATTTCAAAATAGCGCAAAATTATAGTCTGATAAATTACATTTAGACTAAATAAAACAAAATATAGTCAGATACATTCAAACTTTAAAGTAAACAGTGATTCAGTCAAATTTAAGACCAACCTCAAGTTGAAGACTGATATTAACACCTTATGGACTTCTTTAATAAACTAGTTTCCAAGGAATTGTTATTGTTCTGTATTTTATTTCAACCTTTATTTTTCCTTCAACACATCTTTGTTCTGTTCAGCCTAATACAATACCAAATGTTCAACAATTCTATACAATTTAAAATTTAGTTCTGATTTTACACCACTGTCAAAAATATTTAATTTTTATCAAGGCAGTCATTCAAGCCAGCTCTGTTCCTGGTAATAATACCAGTGCAAACCAGCAAATGTGACAACTCTCCAATCTAATACAGGTGTAGGAGCATTAAGCAATCTCTTATGGACTTTTCATTTGTAAACTGAATAGATGAAGTTATATCTATACACTATTGTCAGCCCTCTCTCATGCTGAGGTCCACACATCTGATTTCATTTATTTCATTTATTTCCATCATTTCATGACAAATGATTAAAATATTTCCAAAGTAGAAAGTTTGGTTTATAAGTGTGCTTTGTTTGTGTTTCCTGGGTTTGACAAGTACTAAGCGACACAGATAAAGTGTGTTGCTCTAGGAAACAATGTGTGGTGGTTTTGGTGGCAATCATATACCCCAGAACTGTCAATCACAGCTTTGAAGCTCTGACAACTACACTGAGGCATACTATGACAATGAGGAGGATGATGTATCCAAAGGATTAACACCCCTCCTAAGCCCAGAAACCAGCCACCAGCATTTAAGCGTAGGTTTGGTACCCCACTATGCTCTGGTGTCAAGTTCCAACGATTGAGGTTAACAAAAGTTTCATAACAATATATTATTTAAGAAAAAAGATATTCTTTATTAGCTTACTGGTCTTAATTAGATCTATGTTAAACAAATCCCTCTACTGCTTCATTCACACAAACTAGGAGATAACTTGAGAGTTATCTCTGAAACATTAAGTCAGTATCCAAAAGAATACATAGAACAATTTAGCACTAAGCAATGTTTTAATAAATAAACAATAAATTACATGCATTCAGTATTTTTTATTTAAACCATAATGGCTGACCCATATATATAAATAGAAATAAATGCAGCTAAAGAAGGGTAGCACACAATGATGACTTTCATCTAAGGGTCTGACAAATACCTGTGATGTCTGACAGGATAACATAGACTAGAAGTCTTCCTCTATATTTAAAATTGCAAATAGTGTAGACCCAGATCAGTCAACACAGAAACCATTGCTTGATCAGGGAATAAGCAATCTGCAACTGGGACAGAATTTTTTTCAACACAATGTATTGGTTAATGGACTAGCAAAACTGTATGATAGATGAGTTTACTTCTAATATTTCAGCCATGCAAGGATAAATGCCCCCCCACCCCCACCCCCCCACCCACACACCTCAAGGTTTTCCTATGACACAACATAAAACAAAAGCATTGCAAGCTGTAGTAGGTACCTTTATTTGGTAATAACAAAACCAGAACATGCATAAGGTTATATGGAGATAAAACAAGCAAATAAAGGACACTCTAACATATTCCAGTATCAAATAGTGTTATAAAAAAGGTTTAACAAAGTAACTCTTCTACATTCAAGTCAAGTCAGAAACTATAACAATGTTAATAAATTGCTTTATTACTAAAACATCATCTTCCAAGCTACAGATGGAAAACTAACAATTTATTTTAATTTCTGACAGTGTCACATAATTTAAAGTTAAACTGTCATTTCTCCATTTTTTATATGCTAGAGTCAAGGGACCATAGGTGTGTAAAAAGCAGTGAAGACCAATATGTGATGGCTCGTGTAGGAGTTCACTGTATAGTAGGGTCTGCATGATTTCCTATTTTGTATTTCCCTATTGTGTATGTATCAACTGGTCTTTTGTAAATGATAGAAGAGTCCATTATCAAATAAAGGGACACTATAGGTTTACCTTGAATCTAGATAGTTCCAACAGTATTTATAACCATTGGCTGACCAAATTTCTATACCATACTATTTGATACAACTATTTGCATCAGTTTGCCAGATACAATTCAAAATAGGCCATCTATTACAAGAATATCTACATAAAATAGAAAACATTTGATTTACCTCTATTGTTAAAATATATCTTAACAAACTAAAAATGTTTTTATTGTCCTGCATTGTTTAGTTAAAATATGAGTAGTATATAACCTCATTGGTAATGATTGTATTAAAAAAATAAACCAACACTGCAGAGAAAAATGAAAAACATTTTCATGCACATTATACTTGCAATGATATTTTTTCCAGTTTAAGACCTTCTAACACTATAAGCAAATACTTAAGCACTGTTCCTATGTACAGGCCAGGCATACTACAGGCTTATAGTGGCTTTGAGCAACATCTCTATGACAACTAAACCCAGGCAAGGTAAACTATATATATATATTTATACCAAATGGCACTTGTCTAATTGGATGGTAGTATGGTGTATGTTTTGCTATGGTATTTTATGAAAATCTCTTCCGTCTTTGCAATATATAAACAATTTTTAAACTTCTTAAAATGTTATAAGACATTTCAACAAAAGAGTTTGACTATGATGGACTATATAGTTTTAATTGTTTTAATACTGAACATACACTTAAGAAATTTACCTAAAATAATGCACTGACATGATTTGGCAGATATACAGACTGTTTGGTACACTGCCTAGGTAGTATAAACAACAATCTATTTATCTACCAAAAGATTTAGTTATATTGCTTCAAAGCTCAGAAGGTCAGAGTAAATTTACCATGATAAAAATTTCCACCCATGTTTTGTCATTGTTTGACAGAAGTCACAAATAAAACAAGTCCACACATAATATTTAACATGCTGCAAAACCCTCAGTAGCATAGGATCAGGTCAGCAGGTCAGCAGTGCCCAGTTTTATATATTGACCACTGTACTGGTCAGTGAATGGCAGTCACATAAAAGGCAAGGGTTTGGGAAATATCTGCTTTCTCTAGTCAAGTTTCACATGATAAATACCATAACTCAAATTAAAAAAGTGCTTTGTGTCAAAATGGTTTTTTTTGGAAGGCATGCATTACAGACTGCACATCAAGCATGGCGGATGAACTCAAACTTTCTAAGGTAAACTAAATATAAACGAAATTTAAACAAAACTGAGAAACTTTCCATGAAAGAGGGAGAAATGTATGCTGTCCTTGCTAAATTCATTTCCTTAAAATCCCTGAAATGCTAGTTATTATTCTTATTTATTTTAGCTTGATTATGTTGAAAGCCAGCGGCTCATAGAAACTCTTTTGAGTCTTTTTCTGGGTAGAACCAGTACTTGGTGCCAAATGAAGGGCAGAAGAAAGGCCCCTCCCCTCATGGCTCAAACTTCAATCTTCTGAGGGCAAGTAGGACACCATATCCACTACACTACTGCACCCTTAGAACGAGTAGTCCAATTTCAAACATCATTTTTAAAGTAAAACTTGCACAGTAAGGTATATAATCAGTCAAGAGTCTTATTTCAGTCTACTCTCCGCAGTTTTAACTTCTCTTCACAAACAGTGTCAACCTACATCTGACTGAACACAAAAAAGGAAGCAGGTATCCCTTTTCTGGCAAAGAAACTTGGTGTTTTCCTGCTCAAGTGTAGTGAAGGAGTATATGTAGCTTCTGTGATGCTTGGTATAAATTCTTGCTAAATCTTCCACAACCAAGTAAAAATCATTTTCCAATAGAAACTAAATACAAAATGGAAAGAAAAATCATAACAAAAGAAAATTGGTAAAGTATGAGACTAAATCCAAAAGGAATGTTACATGTATATAGATATATATGTATGTTATCTATGAAAAAGACATGACTAGAGATTGGCTAGACCAGTCTAGCTTATAGGGAAAAAAACTATAATAAAAGCTAGATAAAAAACTGAGAGGGCAAATGCAGACACGGCTAATGTAAACAGACACTGAGCGGTGTACAGACTTATACTGACCCTGACTTGACCTTGATTGACCTTTCCCTTTGCTACTTCCCAAGATGCCTTTGTCTGTATTTGCGTCTGCTGCATTGTGGTTGTGAAGCTGATCATCCCACATTGCCCGTACTTTGCTTAAATATGACGGCCATGTGCCAGCATCACCTAGTGACTGTAATGCAAACACTGTGCTGTACATGTCAGCATGAACACTCTGTGGTCCTGGTGACGGGCTCTGAACATGGGCTTCTGGAGTTGATGGAGCTTTTGCTCTATGTCTGTCTGCTCCATTTCTGCGATATCTTTCCCTGTCTTTTGGATTGAATGTTATGATAGGATTAGTAGGTTTGTTAGTGGATGCAGCACTTCTAAATGCAGAAACTGGAAACGTACTAGACAGGAGGTCACCTTTGGCTGTGTGATAGTTATCTGCACTATCTCTTCGCTCTAGTGTCTCCGCCCTCTCGTAATCTTTCATTTGCTGAGTCACATCTGAAAGACTTGCCGACTCGCTTGAGGCAGAGGACGTATCTGGACTGCAAGTTTGTGCGGTGATGACACTAAATGCTGAACTGGTTGCCACCCCACCCACCTGCTCTGCAGGTGTTGCAGAAGAAGATGATGGCTGTGCTATTGTAGGACTGGGAATTACACTGGCAGTGTTAGCACTCCTAGCCTGTAGCCGTGCTGGGAAGTGTGCTGTATCAGACATACGGTGTTCTGGGGCTTGACCTCGTTGTGTGGCGTGAAAATCTTGGGCTGATTAAAATAATCAAAATAGGATAGAGAATACCATAGGGTGGTCTATACATTCACTGAAGAATTGTTGAATGTAAAGAGAACTGTGATAACATATAAACTAAAGACATAGAGCAAATGACATAAACATAATACACTGAGTGTGCAACAAGACAACTGTGCCTCTGATGAACAAAAGTGATGAAACAAACATAGTGGTATATATAAATATCATTAAAACTAATCCATCAAAGGCAGCTAACACAATCTATGCTTCAAAATAAACATATGTGTGTCTCAATATACTTATGAGTGGGTGCCTCTGGATAAGTGTTCAGTATCAAATATCACAAGCTTAACAGTAAAAAAATCAAACACCAACATTTACAAGGTAAGCAATACAGACAAACAAAAGCACCACAATATTTATTTGAATGTTGTGTTTTTGGGTTTGCATATCTTTCTCTAGCCAATATATCAACATGTATCATACATACAAAACAAATATAAACAACAAAATATACAAAACCTCATAACAAC
>JAULCC010388313.1:0-11446 GCA_032358795.1 Nuttallia obscurata | reverse complement strand
TAAAGAAATGTATAAACAATTACACATGTCTTAGTCTAACATGGTCTTCTATAAACAACAGCAATTTCTAAATTTGAATCTAGATATACAGTCTGCTACTTTGTGATTTCATAGGCAAGGTTGTTAAATCACTTTTCCACGTATATGTACGTTACTGGTCACTGGAAACAGATGCCACATTGATGCAATTACGAAACTTGCGGTAAAAAATGTTTGGCCATAGATTTAAGTTTTGTATTATTTTCATTTAAATTTAAAGATTTTTGTTTTGAGAAACACTGATAAAACGAAAAACTGAACTTTGTTATATTTTTTCAAAAGTATGCAAAATATGTAAAACAGACATGTCACTTAGAATCATCTACTGCATGTTTGAAATTCTTCATGACAAAGTCGTGCACAATAAATGTCTTCTACAAAAGAGCAATGCTTGATCAACATATATCCATTCGAGAACTGTAAAAGACATAACTAGTATGAAGTTGTCCGCCTTATTATATAATAATTGGACAAAAGATTTAACACAGCGACAACTGAGAGAAATGTTAAGAAATATAAACATCTTTTTATATCTTTTGATGTATTTTTTTTCAGACCCCGTCAATGAGGATATCATTTATTCTCTCGGTCATAGCACGTGTGAGAGTCCATTTCTACATCTTACAATTGGTTTGTACTGTTCATATTTGTAGATGTTACATATACTTATCTAATCCATATTTCTTTACAATGCATTGACTGGTCTTTTTTTACAATACGCAAAACAACAAACCAAAACAAAAAGAGTAAACAAAAGTTAAAGTTTTCACTTGATTTTATCTATTCCTTCAGGGCTATTACTGTGTAAAATGGCAAAGTTAAAGTCTACATACTTTTGCGCAGAAAGTAACGACGGAGTACAGCCCTATGTTCGACAGTAGAAAATATACATTTTTATTAAAATACGTGTAAGGTTCTCTGTTGTGTTCGATAAATGTTCAAATCCAAATATCAGTTTTTCATGGTTAATAGATTTAAACATTTCAGTGTGTATAAAAAACACTTAAACAATATTTTTCCTAACGGGACAAGACCAGAATAAATGTTCGATACTTTCTGGTTCTGCATTACAAAAAAAAGCAGTAATGGCCTATCCCTATATCCTATCTTAAATAGGTGTTCATTTGCCCCAAGAATTCTTTGTATTATTCTAAACTGGAACCATTGCAGCCTTGTATCTTTAGTAATATTAAAAGGTAACAAAAATATATTTTCCCAGTCTTTAGTTGGGAAACTCGTTTGGAGTTTTCCATGTCATTTGTTTATATAGGATTCTTTTCATTATTGTAGTTTAAAATATTATATTTTGATTTTGAACATTTGGTGTCCTTTATTAAAAAAAATTATGAGAGGAGGGCAAAATGGTCTGTTTACTGGATTTAATTCACATATATTTATACTTAATGCAGTATGAACCCTCAATTAACGCAATTGCTCTGTTAAAGAGGCATTTTATAACAAGCGGTGTACTAATTCTGTTCATAGAATTCTAGATAAAATACTAAATTCTAGAATATATTCAATTTAATACAATTCGACGTTTAAAAAAAAAGCAAAAAAACAACAACTTTATCCTAATTGTGACAATACAAACTATGTTGAAATAAAATGTGAATATCATGGATATACACAAAAAATTCAGTGCCTCTTCGAAACTCTAGACTAATTTGGAAGTGTTACACTCCATTTGAACAGCATCGGTACATCGATTGTTATAAAATGCCTCTTTAATAGAGTACTTGTGTTAATTAAGGGTATCGCCAAAACGAAAGTAGAAAAAAATCATCCATAAGGTATTGCTTCTCCAATGCACCAGTTTGGTTTGCTTAAGGTCGTAATTACTTGGAGTTACACAAACGAATTAGGAGTACTCATAGTTTTACAAATGAAGCGATCAAATAATGCAGTTGTATAACATAATATCCAAGTCACTTCAACTGGTATAGACGTAGGCTGGTAAATGTCAACAGCTTTTTTTAAATGTTATGTATTTACTTTCAAAGTGCAAGATACCGTTAAAGTAATATGCATGAACTCTATCGAAACAAACACAATATGGAATTTATCGAGTACATAATCTAAAGCAATTTATAAATTGTAAGTAACTGCTGAATTGTTCCTTTTCTGTTTTGATTTTACTGCTGTAAATGCCCGCCATCAGGGTAAAATGAATATGTTCATGTATATGTGTATATTTCCTCATGCTGCACTATTGTGCCTGGATGTAAATAAAAGGTTTGTTCTGTTCTGTTCTATTCTGTTCTATAAACATTTATAGCCTTTAAGATAGTTCTCTATTGAAACGAAAATGACATAATTAGTTAGGCACCCAGACATTCATTTGTACATCTACAATCTTGCATCCACTCACCCACACACCCCACCACCTAAAAAAAAAAAACAAACAAAAAAAAAAAACAAAAAAAATGTAAATTAAGACGAGGAAATTATAACACAGAACATAATTTATTACATTTAAGCATTAAAGCTCATCGTCTTAAATACATACAAATATAACACTGCATATATTGAAATACTTTAACAAATACATTGTACATTGATATATCAAAATGTATTTTTGATATCAGGAATCTAGCATGAACTTGAAGATCGATATCTGGTAATATTCAGTAGGAGTGATTTCACTGATTAAAGGAAAAAAAAACATTAATACATTTTGCAACTAAATCGATATACTTAAAATATATACTGATTATAGGCTGATGTAATATCAATTTGAAAAAAAAATAAACATTTAATATATATATTTTTTGTTTTCTATTGATATTTTAGCCAAAGAATATGAAAGTTCAAAATTTACTTTCAGTTCACGATAAAGGGTCAGAGATATTTTTGTATGCATACTGGCTCATTATTCTGCCCTGATTAAAGGTAAAATAAAACCATTAATACATTTTGCAACTAAATCTATATACTCAAAACATATACTTATTATAGGCTGATTTAACATTCATTAGATAAAACAACAACATTTGATATCATATTTTGTTTCTATTGATATCTATAGCCAAAAAAGGTGAAAGTTCTAAATTTACTTTCAGTTCACGATAGCAAGTCAGAGATGAGTGTGTATGCATGCTTGTTCTCGATTCTGCTTTATATGTGTTTTTCGCGCTGTCTTTTAAACCCGGGATAAAATGCAAATTTACAGAGGAAGGAAAGCACCGTACATCAGCACAGCCTGGCGGTTGAGTTGTAGTTATCCCTATCTTTTGCTGCCAAATTGGATGCCCTTATGTTTGACTCGGCATCATTTATCACCAATGTATTAAATATTTACAAAATACAAGTGTTTGATTTGTCTGGCTACATTTTTAATCAATACGTAATAGTTTGTATATATGTAAATGTATAAAGCGGGAACCAGCCTTATTCGGAGTATTTAATAGTGTTCAAATATATCATTTAAGTTTAAAAAAAAAACACTTAAAATCCGCTTCAGATGTTCAATTCATATATCAAACATAGAAATAGGAAGACATCTTAGTATTGGCAGATAATACAGAACTTGTTTTGTATGCTCTGTAAATACTAAGAAAGTCCTTGTAGAAGATGAGTATCATGCTTTTTTAATGTATTAGATATAATGATCTTCGAAAAGAGCTGTTGTTCAGTTCGTATGAACCAAGGACCTTTCTATCCTTAGGCCCGTGTCTTCCCACTAGACCACCGTTCGCACGTTTTGGAGACAACGAACGACAACTCCTTTATTTCTTAAAAATAAACTGTGTCTCCAATTTTTATCTACAAAATTCCACACCTTTTGAATGATTAAAAAGCACAAAGAACTTTTCCAACCTTGTATCAAATAAAGCGGGCTGCTCAAATGACTGTTTTCTATTCTGAAGTCTGGCTGCAATATTCTTGGTGCATATTTGGTATATTTCGAAGTAACAAGGAAGTATTTAGCAATCATTCCTTGATCGTTATTACTGGATACTACTTCAAGCCATACGATTTTATTACTGAACCCGTCAATACCACAATGTAATCAAACTCCAAAGGGTTTTAGTTTAGCACAGCCGTTATAGGGTTAGGGTTAGGGTTAGGGTTAACCTTGTGTTAACCAATTTCCATTATTGCACAATTTTACACAAACGAAGCATGATGTCAGGTAGGTAGGCATTGCTTTGGAACCTTATATAGCCGTCGACGTGCCAGGAATTATTTGGTCCTTTGAGAATATATATCTTCCGTTTGATCAATGTGTTTTTCTTTCTCTAGTGGCTTGCAGACTGAGCTGTTTCATTGTTTGCCTCACGTCATTCCTTTTGACTTGGCCATTTTTCTTTAACCAGAATTTGCCACATGAACTTGTATCCTATGCAATGTCCGCTTAGATTACACTCTCATGATTAGTATGTAAACTACATCTACTGAGATTGCAAACACTGGCGAGGTCGTCTTCGTAGACTGAGATGGTGGAATAGACGTTTTAGATTAAAAAAAAACTTTCATGCGAAGTCGATATAAAAGCTACTGGGCAATTTCAACATACTTAAACCTTTCATAAAATACAGCTGGGCCGGTTCAGTTTTGGGGATGTAGAGGTAATTGAGAAGGTACTGCAACTAGTTGAACCGCACATTAAATCAACATGGAGACGGTGGTTCTTGCCATATTGTTCCAGTTGAAGAAAGATTTTTGTATCTTTCAGGCGAATCATTTACGAAAAGATGCTGATAAAAAGGATACAGCGAGTATATTTTTAACACATGTACTCACAATGTTGTCTTGGTTTGACTTATTTTTGTTATGCCAGTATTATTACTAGTAACTAATTAATACCATTGATTAACATATATGGGTGTACGACATTTCTTATATAGGCTATTGTCCTTACAAATATCAATATATTTAATTATAAGCCTAATGCAAAAACAAAACGAGAATACCACAGTATTTCTATGTGTCATTTATTTTAGACATGGACACAAAATTATTTTAAAATCTCGTCTGTAGTCTTCACCTGTAACGGCGTATAGAATAAAATTTATCCCAGAGTTCAAATGGAGTAAAACTACGGAAAAATAGTAGAAGTGTATAGAAAAATGGTTTAAAATTCTAAAAAAGTAGGATATCATTAAAATCGCTGCTGGTGTCGTTGACAGCAAATGAAAAATACTGATAGCTAAGACTCGGCATGTCACATTTCGCGCCTCCAGTAATCTAGATATTTTTTGCCCGTCTGCAAGTCCTCTCTGTTTGGATTCTTTCGCTCTTTGGTAAAGTGCCTTTACAATTAATATGTTACAAGTAACGTTCACAACGGCGGGAATAGCGAATGTAATTAAAATGAAACGCAATATAATCATCACAATTTCTACGCCGCGAGAAGCATCCAAACCGCAAAACCCATTGTCGTCTAACCGTGCATATACCAAAAAGAAGGAGTTCAACAGAAACACAAAGGCAATTATTCCAAATGTTTTAACATATATCCATTTCCGGGTAAACAGACGTCGAAATTTAAGTGGAAAGTATATGCATAGAGTTCGATCGATCGTTAACATAACCGTGATCAGCGTGGACACTCCAATACAGAATTCACCATTGAAATATGTGTACTTGCAACCAAAATTGCTTAAGTTATGAACATCTAGGTCAGTCGAAAGGAATTTTAGAAGTAACACTACTCCGGAAGAAGTTAACACATAGATGTCAGCTATCGCAAGTAACTTGAAGTAAACTGAAAATATGGATTTGCTGCATTTTGGTCCTTTGTTGAATATGACGAAGGAGACGATATTTCCTTTAATTCCGAGAACGACAATACATAGTAGGGCGTAAAACGCAGGGTTTTCATAATTCATGTTGTTAATGAAGTTGGTTCACTTTACATCGTGTCTCGCAGAACATGATATTGTTGAAATACGTTGCTGTTTTGTTTCTCGGCTCCGTCTCTCTTGTTTGTTTCTATTGTGGTATAAACGTTTAAACAGTTATTCAAAGTAGTCGAGTGCTAAATCATTTCCTTTTGTTTTTTTGCTTTTGTTGTATATTCCTGTTTTTCAAAATGACATATATTTCACTAACGTACCTATATCGTCTATCTTCTCATCGCTTGACGTCCCATTGTCCCACCATGATACGTGCACTTCCTCCACCGTGATGCTGGTTCTAAAACAAAAGACTATGGACACTCATACTGGCAGTAACCTGAAATATGATTTATTGTTGAGTATGCTATCAAATCAAGAACGTTTGTGTTAATGATAAGCATTTAGAACGCACCAAAACAGACAACAGAATTAATAATGGATTTCCATTACTAAATCAAATGAATATCACAATATTTTTTCATAGTTCAAATCGGCATTTGTCTGGTACTAAATGTTCCATCGACATTTACCGTTGGACATAAACTGTCAGCTAAAACTATTATTGCTAATTAAGAAATGCCAACTCGTGAGCTGACATTTATCAATACCAATCCATTGCTTGGTGTGAAATGAATATAGCTGCTAAATGGCAAACTCATTTTATCAGCATGATGGCAATTAAATGCCTTATAGAGTTTAAAAAAATGTTCAATATTCGGGAAACATTTTATTTCATTCAATCACACATAATGATAAGCTTTGATTAATTACTGCAATTCTGAAACTGCGGTAACCCTATAGACATATAAACTTGTCCTTTACACGTTGTTTAGTAAAACACACTTTGGTGGCCGCCCGGTTAGCTCAAGTGGTAGAGCGTCCGCTTTGAGTGCGGGAGGCCGCGGGTTCGATCCCCGGCCGGGTCATGCGAAGGACTTTGAAAATGGTAGTAATGGTTTTCCTCCTTGACTCTCAGGATCTAGGGTTAGCATTACGACTGTTCTGTCGATGTCAGGATAAAGTGACCGGCCGGGGTTCAGCCCCTACGTGTATTAGTGCTATACACTGGGCACGTTAAAGTACCATTGTTCTCTACAGAAGAGTTCTGTGTATCCGATTCCCTCTCTCTGGGATGTCCATTAGCCCTAGCTGGCAGGAAGTGACGTAAATGAAACAATAAACACTGTTTTGTAAACTAACGTGACTTTTTACGTCATTACAATTACCGTACAATCATCGAGTAAAAATTTCAGAAGGCTATACGCATTTTATTTGGTTTTAAAATAAATTCTATGCTGTCTCCGGCAAGCTCGGAATATATTTTGCAAGAAATAGCCGAGGTGTTCCGATTAGTATTCTCTTAGAAAGACTGGCCCTTCAACCGAAAAGAAACAATAATGTAAGTAAAACATAACCCCCTTAGAGCCACTTTGTCACGAACTTTTGGCAGATTAGGGTCAGCATTTTCTAGTCATCAATCCGGCAAATTGTAAATATTATCTTACTTATAATCGTAGTTCAAGGCTTTTTGTGAATGTATCTATCTATTTAACAAACCTTATCTATTGACCCTGTCACATCAAAAACAAAAAGGATCATCTACTAGACATATCCCAATCTCATTAAAATCAGATCTATACCATTTGCGGTAAGTGGTGAATGGTAAACTAGATTTAAATTTCTTACCGCAAATGGTAAAGATCTGATTTTTATAAGATTAGACATATCCAAGCCCACTGCCAATTTTGTGGAACGTAGGTAAAATCAGTCTTTCTTGAAGATCGTATGTCATGTCAAGGCGTCCGTTTAATTGTTATTAAACGGACAATAGTTTTTATGTTCAATGACTCTGTGAACTTGACCTTTAGTGTCATTGAGACACACCTTCACCAGCTTTTCAACCATATATTGAAAGCTCAACAATATCCGAATGCATGGACAAAAGGTGTAATAATTCCCTTATATGATTCACAAGTTTATTTCATGAAAACATGACAATAATGAATATAAAGGTGACCCAAATGGACCAAACAATTACATGGGCATAACTCTCTAAGAAACTGTTTTGCAAACGTTTTAACGTAGTGTTTAACGAAAGACATAAGAAATGGTCGGGTGAGTATGCTATCATAACAGCTTTGCAATTTGGTTTTATGAACAATAGCAAACTAGAACGTAAGAAGAAGTTTTATTGTTGTTGGTTTTCATTCTTATTTTTTTAAAAAGACAGATATGGTGTCCGCCTTGCGTTCAGGAGGTTGCGGTTTCGAGCCCTGAAGGGGGCTTTTCTCCTGACCTTCATTTGTTGAAATCAAGTGCTGGTTCTACCCAGGAAACGGACTCGAAAGTGTTACTACAAGCCATAGGCTTTCAACATAATCGAGCTAAAATAAATAAGTTTAAACTAAACTAAAAAGGCAGGTCTTTCATTCTTATGACTTTCGTATTAAAACACCATGAATTAATGTACTGGTTCTAACCAGGAAACCAACTCGAAAGTGTTTCTACCTGCCATGTGTTTTCTAAAGAAACGAGCTAAAATAAAGTTGAAACTAAACTGATAAAAGTTGAATATATGGACTAAGCTGATAAAAGTTGAATATATGGACTAAGCTGATAAAAGTTGAATATATTGACTTAACTGATAAAAGTTGAGTATATTCAAGACAACGATTAACGTTTATTTATTGTAAATATATGTATTCACAAATTCATACAATAGACATATTCTTATATCTAATTAACAGACATATGTGAAAAGGATTCAGAAAAATTCTCAGCTGGCTTTTTTGTATCTGTATCCTTGTTTGAACAATTAACAAAGTATTTTAACAGGGATCCAGCGACATACAATACTAATTATTTTTTAATTGGTTGAACGATGAAAGATAAACACTATAACAAAAACTAGGAAAGAATTAAAGAGAGAGAGAGGGGGAGTATTTGGCGCGCCGTGAACCGGGATGAAAATCGACAAAATGTGCAATACATCTCTACTCTCTATACGCCATTTTGATTTTTTTTAATGATCTTGGTCCTTGAGTTTGTTCTAAACACTTTTTTCTCACTTTATTGTTAGATTTTGACTTTACGATGTAACTCGATCACTTCTTGCAAACACATACATGACATGTACAGTGCTTCTTTCTACAACAAAACAACACACAGATGATGGTATTATAACTGTATTTTTATGTCACTGTATAACCTATGTATATGTACCTTGACATGGGAGAGGTCTAATATAGGCATATCTTCCCTGAAGATTGGGGTAGGCGCCTCGATCGTAGCCCTTGGCTAGCTAAGATGATATAGGCATTGCCTGTTGTCCATTCCCATTTTTGTGAATGCCGCATCACAGCTTGTCTGCTCTCTTTCTTTTTTCCTTATCGTCAACATCTAAACGAGGGTAAAAGCTAGTGACTTTGGTACTTTTTAAAATGTTTCATCAAATCATTTTATGTTGTTTTATCTGCTTTCGCAGATTTGACACTTTCGGAGCGCATTTTGATTGCTTAATTAATAGTAATCTTTTACCACGTAAAATTCTTCTTCATATATATCATACATTGGAGATCCTCTCTATAGACTTCTACTCGTAGACATGTTATTGTTACTATGCGTTTTGTATGGAGATATTATATAGATCGAGGGCTAGAAAAATGTTACAATTATCAAGGGCTAAAAAATGTTGTAATTATCCTCTTAATTATTGCTGCTATGGCAATAAAATAAGTCATATATACTCAGTACACATTTATTTGTGTACTTTGATTTCAATGTTAGTGCGTAAGCGATTTTCGTTATAGGGGATAACGAAATTATACAACTTGTATAAATTCTGTGCGTGGGGCAATGAACCAGGGGCAAACAGAGATTATACTTCCGTGTTTATTATATTTTATTTTATGGTTTTTGTTTGGCCAAAACGAATGCAGGCGTCTTTCTAATTTTAGAAAGACTTTCCCATCATGCGTCGTGAACATGGAATTTCGCACTTCCGTTATAGTTCTTTTATTGATCAGCATTTTGACATGTTGATAGCCGTTGTGTATAACTAAGCACCTTTCATTTTAGATTTGCGACTGTGAGTCTTTCAACGAAGAAAGATGGCCACAAGACAAAGGCACAGCAAGCGATCAGAAAATGAAGCAAAAAACGGTGCTTTTAGGGGAAACAAGGAATCGAATCGCCCGAAATCGTGGGGCTTTTTGGCAACCCTTCTTGAAATGGACGAGAAATACACGAGTGCAATGGCAGTTTGTGCGAACAAAGACGCGCTGCTTAGTTCCCTGAGACCTCTGATGAAAGTTATCGAAATAACCTGTCACGGTATACCTTGGCTGGTGGGCACAGTTATCCTATTGCTGTCGGTTCACAGGGCAACAGACGTCGAAATCCTCGTGAATTTGCTGTACGGTAAGTCGGGCAAATTCGGGAAAAGAAGCAACAGATAATCTGTTCTTCTGAATACTTACGTTACCCAATGAGATTTTTTTTAAAAAAGAAACCTTATCATTACTAAATCAAGGAATAACAAAGAGCTAAACGTTTTTCAAAGCTTGATAAGGTTACTTACTTAACCCATTAGAAATTTGTCAGATACCCAATTAAAAATGTGGGCCAAAAATATGCAATAACCAAATATAGTAAAATATAAAGGGGTAAACTTAATTCGTTAACAACCTTATATGTAGCTCTGGTTTAGTATATTATTATATAGATACATTATTTCATTGTCCTTTCATTTGGCATGAAACAGTCTTGTTTGGTTGTAGTCTTCAGGTTAAATCTAATGAAGTTGACCATAAGTGCATGAAATGGAAGAAGATCAAAGTTTCCTTATATCTAGTTTATGTCATTAAATGAGATATGACCAAATTAGTGTAAAATTTCAGAAAATACAATATAATAAACTATTTATACACGGTAGATGTGATGTCAGTTGCACATTTGAGCCCTTTGAAGAGAAAGCCATTACTGCCTGTTTTAATGTGTTTGGTTTTCAAGGCTTAGTTGCGGAAATCCACAACCTCCCACACTGGAAACAGAAACTTTTGATACCACTGAGCTTATCCAGTGGTGCAAGTAAGCCATATCAATTTTTTTGAGGATGCAGGTTTGTTGATATAAATAAGATATTCTTAAAGAAATAAATAAATCTCATACAATACACATGTGCAATCTCTCAGCCCCTCACCACTGTGGGTTCGAATCCCGGTCCGGGCACTTTGAATTTTGTAAGTGAGGATGCCTTCCAGCTGGTTTGCGGTAGGTCGGTAGTTCTACATGGGTGTGCTCTGTGTCTGAAATAGTGTACATAGGTCCCACAGAGTATTCCTCCATCTGTAATGAGCTTGATATCTCGATATGACTGAAATACTGAATAAAGCAATGTTAAATTCCAAAACAAAAAATGCATGTCAAACTGTAAGTGTATAATGACATTTAGTTATATCATTTTATTAATGCAAATCCCCTATTGTTTATTTTTTCAGGCCTTGTGTTGGATCTGATATCAATTGGAATTCTTAAGGTAGCTTTTCGGAGGTCAAGACCAGCCC
>JAULCC010388202.1:0-11446 GCA_032358795.1 Nuttallia obscurata | reverse complement strand
TACAGAAGAGTTCTGTGTATCCGCTTCCCTCTCTCTGGGACGTTCATTAGCCCTAGCTGGCAGAAAGTGACGTAAATCAAACTAACTCTGAATGGATCTGTTGTGTCTTATGCTGGTACACGTTACATAATTTGGCGCCCAACACGGGGCTATGATATTATTGGTTATAAAATGATGGTATAGTTTTGAGGTCATTGAGTTGGGACTTTGGGATAAATTGTGCTTTCCGAACTAATGCCCGTTTTTCAGTTAACGAAGAGACGTTGCTGAAGGGAAGTTTATTCGTTGGAGTACATTAGCGACCCGGGTTGCAGTCTCATGATACTCGGTATAGAGCTGATTGTGTATGTGTGGTACACACTACACAGTCGACCCCTTGAGAGTTGAGTATTCTTTTCAGAATGGATCTGTTGTGTCTTAGACTGGTGCACGCTACAAAAGCATCTATATTGCGACAGTTCAGCACAAACAATTTGAGCAAGATACCTCGATAAACTTCAGGAACTTGTAAAAAAAAAAACTTTGAATTTCTCCGATAAAACATTAACTCTAGTATATAATGTCCATGTACAAAAAGAGAGGTTGAGTTCTGATAATTCTATTTGAAAATACAAATGGATTTTGCAGATTTTTCATACTATTTGATTAAGTCAATCCGTTCTTCTGCTGAACTATTCAGCAATATATTTACTAAACTTTAACAGTTATGAGTTATTTTTTGAATTTCATTAAGACAATGAATTTATAAACACTAAGGTCTTTTCTAACAGTAACACTTATTCTTTTTCCGAATATCATTGTAAATTGGACAAATATGTACAAAAGAAACTCATCCTCTAAAATCAAGCTTATTACAAAAAAGTACAGTATCTAGCTCTGTTTTCGTTAAATTCTATTTTAATTTAAATCCGCATGCTGTGTGAACATAATCTTAATCTTGATAGTGGTATTCACAAAGTTTTAGGTAGTATCTCTAAATATAATTTGTGCTCAAATCATGTTTTATAAGACATTTGTGTATAGTTGAACATTCATCGATTAATCTAAAACTAATTTTGAGAAACTCAAGGAACCATTTGAGTACCTGTGAAAAGCTTCTGGCCATAACCGTACACCTAATCCAATTATACCCTTTCATAATCCCCATTGTATTTTTGAATCATACAAGTTTTCTATGAGAAGCATTCAAAATTTGCTACATGATAAACTGAAATGGAATTGGACAATTCACAACTAATATTTTCGAATATCCGATTATCCTTTGAGTATCATTTTGAATTCATCACTATTTGTAAACGTGTTGAAACGCAAAGGGTTTAATTTTGGATATACTGTAAAAACATGTTCATCGATTCTCAATGTGTTAAAATAGAAGCGACAAGCTTTTTTTACATTTCGTTGGAAATGCATTATTCATAAAGTTTTTTGCATGTTAAATAAGAATATTAATTACGAAAATATTGTTTGCGTAGTTCCCTTTTTCTGTTTTCTCGAAATATCCTCGTCACCTGTTCACTGTCCTATCCAAGGGTGGTTATCGGCTCCTTTGTGCATCTGGAGTTATGGTTCGTAGATATCCGGGCCCAGTTGTTCGAAAGCTTGTAAAATTTAACCGCTTGTTAACTTAACAGTCGGTTAAATCCTATACGCGGTGATTAGTTAACAGTCTGTTAAATTAGTTTTGCTAAAACCCATTTTAATCCTCTGTTAACTAACAAGGTGTTAACATTTTAACAGGCTGTTTATTGCCATTTCCCATAATGCCAAGTTCTTCCATGTATGTTATTCTGTTTTAAAACAAAGAGTGATTTTAATACTCAGAGTAAAGAAAATGCTTTATTTTCGTGTTTCAATCTTATGGAAATAATATCTCAAAATCAAAACGCAAAAAAAGGAAAGAAAATACCCCTGTAGGGTTACACCATCCACTCCTCTTTACACTGTTCCTCCATCTGATGTTAGACATTTTTTTTTTTCAAAATTTGAGCTGCTTATGCTTTCAATAGATAGAAAATGGCTAAATAAGAAATTCAGTAGTCACAAGTGGTGTTTTAATTCAATATGAATGTCATTTTTAGTGTGAGGTGCCATGGGGAGGGGGAAAAACCTGTGTCCATCATCAGTATTTGATAAAATACAAGTTTTTGTAAAAAATTGGTTTACAACCATTTCTATTTGATAGATAAGGTGCCTCCGTGGCCGAGTAGTTATAGTCGTTGACTTGCAATCTCTCAGCCCCTCACCGATGTGGGTTCGAATCCCGGTCTGGGCACTTCGGATTTTTCAAGTGAGGAAGCCTTCCAGCTGGCTTGCGGTAGATCGGTGGTTCTACCCTGGTGCACTCTGTGCCTGGAATAGTGTACAGAGGTCCTACGGGGTCTTCCTCCACCTGTTATGAGCTGGACGTCGCGATATGACTGAAATACTGTAAAAGCGATGTTAAATTACAAATACACAAACAAACAAACAAATTTGATGGATATTGAGCCAACTAAGAAAATGAATGGCCATACATATAGTTTACACCAAATATAAGCATCTATAAGAGTCTTCAAAAGTGTCTGTTAAATTTTAATCGAGGTCCATACCTCGATTAGATTTAACAAGTGATTCACCTGTTAAAACATTTGTTAAAACCACCTGTTAAGTTGAGCAACAAAATTCTAACGTCATGTTAACTTTAACAGCGGAATTTACAAGCCGTAAAATTTTATAAACTTTCGAACACCTGGCCCCCGGTCTTTGTGAGCATGCACTTTAGTATACCGGTTGAGCTACACATAATACTTACGCTATGTTATGAGCGTTTGTTGATCAAGATTTCTTCACAAAACATCAACGTATATCAAGCCCAAGATGCAGATTTGTTTTGTGCTTTCGCAATTGTCAATGCCTCATACCACATAAGCTTATTAGGCATAAATATTTTAGACTAGACTTGAACCCGCGCTTAGAAAACTCTTAGATAATTGACAATTCTACAATCCTTGCAACAATCTATACACTCACCAAATAACATTTGAAAATTATTTGGAATTAAAACAAGAACAACACTTTAAATTGAACTGAAGTTCTGAAGTCTCACATGTCTGACAAGGGAGTCTTTCTTCTATTATGTTTTATACTATTAATCTATGGAACAAAATCATTTCAAAATACCAACGCATGCTAGATATGCGCTGTTGTTCCAAATTAAAAAAATGTAAAAGAAACGTAAGAATCGAATCTTGAACTCGTAACTAACACTCTAAACAGGGTATCGGAAGCAAGAACGGAACTGATTAAGCTATTTCGCCTTCACATAATGTAGGATGATGTAAAAAAGAAATGAACCAGCCCATACCTCGATATCAATACATTATTCAAATAAATTACCATAAGATAAACGTAAATCGTTTAGCTGTCAGTTTAGTAATCGAATTCATCAACTTCTTTTAACTTGTGACAGTCGGAACTGATTTTCTATTTTTCGAAAATTCAGATAAACTAAACAAAATCCGACAAAATAATCTATGACATTACCAATAAGAGCAATGTTGTGGTAATTCCACACTAAAATCATGTGGCTGATATATTCCGGGGTTTTTTAATGTCTTACTTAATCAGAACTCCTCTGCCAATTCCGTAATCCTACATAATACGTCAAAGATGAAAGGCTATGCGCATATTTTAAGCATTTTCTTCGCCGGAATAAGAAAACGCGAACAATAGTTCTTCTGAAAAACTGCGACTGTAGTGGAGAAAGCACGATCATGAAGAAACAAACTTTCTTTGATGTACGGGCAGGGTCTTTAATCTGTATTTGATATGATACTGAAATAATTAAGTATCATATCAATTATTTAAATCTGTACCAACTGAGGTGTAATGTTTCTAGTTTAGAGAAATTTGTATGTTTGATCGTTTTACATTTCAAGGTTTCAGCCCGCCTCGTTTTATTGTGTGTACCCACGGCAGAAATATAGAGTATTTAAATTGTCCAAAGATATTACGGTATCAAATGGGACTGTTGCATCGCAAATCGATACCTTGTTTATAAGAATTTTTTCAATTCATTTTTTTTGATAATTTCAATTATTCCATTTGAGAGGCATTTACAAACAACTGTAATATCGGTAATTTAGAAATGGAGTGAAACCCTCTCAAATAAGTCTAGACTTTAAGAAGAGACCTTTAAATCAATGAAAAATGTTACAACAGCGAGATGATATGCCTTTCACGTGCATTTACCCCTCTACACTTGTTAGTGGCGAGCGCTGCTATGCTTTGATCATGTAACCGCAAAAAGTCCCAATGGTACCCACGACGAAGAGAAAATAGCCGGAGAGCGGTACCCGTGTATGAGATATCCCGATTTCTAATTATAGGTTTTTGCATTTTAGAATTTTACGGATTCCCCTGAATTTTGTCCAAACTACTGGATTTCGTACATATCTGAGAGTCAAGTACACAATTTCAATATGTACTCTTAATGTATGATTGGTTACTTCGGTCAGACAATACAGTCTAAGGTCGGCAAATCGGCTAGAAAAATCAGTTCGTTTATTTAATACTGTTAATTTACAAGGAGCTCTTACGTAATTATCGATAACGGGCTGCCTATTTGTATTTAAACATGCCGATCTGCCCAAGATCTTATACACGCAGATGTCATTACCCGAATCATATAAAGTTGTTAAATTGTGACCTTTAACAATTGACCTTATGACTTTTCATGTTTTTGTTTTTTATTATAATCGACAAAGTTACTGTAGAAGACACCGCCAGGTTAGCTCAAGTGGTAGAGCGTCCGCTTTCGGTGCGGGAGGCGGCGGGTTCGAACCACGGCCGGGTCATACCAAAGACCATTAAAAATGGTAGTAATGGCTTCCCTCCTTGGCGCGCAAATTAAGGGTAAGCATTACGACTGGTTTGTCGGTGTCAGGATAAAGTGTTTCAGTGCTTTACACTGGCACGTTCATGAACCATAGTTCTCTACAGAAGAGTTCTGTGTATCCCCTTCCCTCTCTCTGGGACGCCCATTAGCCCTAGCGGACAGAAAGTGACGTAAATCAAACAAACAAACAAACAAACTGAAGAAAACAAGTCTTAGGAAAAGTGTGTGCAAAAGGTTCTTATTAAATGCTTTTACCAGGTTTGTTTGATTGTATCACATTTAATAGCATCCTTTTCATAAATTTGACATACATTCAAAGGTGATTTACATATGTTTTCCTTATTTACATATTGTGCCCCGATCAACAGGTTGTAACCACATTAGATTCACAAGTACCCATACAAACACCTGGGTGGAGTGAGGCACATGAGGGATTAATTTTCTGCCCAGAAAAAATCTTGCGGGATTCGAACCCAGGGCCCTTCGATCCTGAGTCCTGCGTCTTAACACTAAACCACCGTCCCCACTTATGGGGACGACCCCATTACTAATGTAATTATACATTTCATTTATTTATAAATGTAAAGTAAACAAATATACTCATATAAGTTTATGTAATCACTTTCAATCTTACAAAAATGGTGCACATTAATAATTAGTAACAAGGGGAGGAAACCGGTGAAAAGTCTATTGGTAGTCTATGTCTAGACGACCAAGAGTGCAGTTGCGTAGTGGCATGGTGTCCGCCTTGCGTTCAAAAGGTTGCGGGTTCGAGCCCCGAAAAAGGCCTATCTCCTGACAATCATTTGTTGACAACAAGTCATAGTTCTACCCAGGAAATGGACTTGAAAGACTTTCTTCAAGACATTGGCTTTCAATAATATCGAGCTAAAATAAATACATGTAAGTTTAAACTAAATACTATAAGAACGATTTAGGGTTAGCATTTCGACTGGTTTGTCGGTGTCAGGATAAAGTGACCGAACCGGGGTTCAGTCCCCACGTGTATCAGTGCTATACACTGGGCACGTTAAAGAACCATAGTTCTCTACAGATGAGTTCTGTGTATCCGCTCCCCTCTGTCTGGGACGTCCATTTACCCTAGCTGGCAGAAAGTGACGTAAATCAAACAACCAAAAAACCTCTGCCGCTAGCTTAGAAGTACATTGAGTAACTAATGTATTGACTAGGAAGCTATATATGTTGTTGTTCATACATAAGAAGATAGCTGCATTTTTGGTCATTAACCTTTAGCCTGCTGAAGAAATGTCGTCTTCTCATCAGACTTGTCCAATATTTGGAGAAACAATTGGCCGAGTGTCAGACAGCTTGGATCCTGATTAGACGCTGAGTTACTCGGCGTCTTATATGGTTCCAAGCTGTTTACAAATTCTATTAGGTCGCCCGTTGCAGACTAAATGTTAATGTAATATGTATGCTGTTAGTGTTGTTAGAATTTTTTCTTATAATTTAAGAAAATAAAAGTATATGTTTTTACTAAAACTGTACATTACATAAAGGACACATTCAACATCTGTGAACAATGTGTGTATTATTATAGATCTATAAATGACTAAATCTTTTAATAATATGCAATTCAGGTTCAAATTAGCTGCCGAGCTAAAGAAACACCTGCTTGCTCATGTCATTCTGTACCTGTAAGATGGTCTTGACATTTCGGATTGTGTTGCACTTCCTATTAAATTAAAAGTTGTACCAAAGAAACCATGTACATTTTTTTTGAAAGGCTGTACACAAAGACTAGAGAAAGCTTTCACAGTAACCGAAGTGTTTGCCAGGCAGGTATAAAATAAATAGCAGGGGTTGCCATATAAAGGTGAATTCTGCACATGAAGCAAGTTAACTGACTGTGACATCATTTACACAAAATGAAATGAAAGTGTATATATACAGGACAGTCTAATCATCTAGCTTCAATGGTTGCTAGGAATGGTGTGTCACTCAACTAAATGGAAATGGTTTGTTGTGCCCTTACAAACATAAATGAATCTGCTGTTAGAAATAAACTAGACTTATTCTCACAATTTAAAGGAGAGAGGATAAATTACAACTGTAACATGTCCTCTCCACCCAGGATTTGAAACCATGTGGTCATCCAAACAGCGGCCGCACCATATTTTGCGCATCACCGGAAAAGCTAGCTATATACCTTCCTCGATGTTACATTGCTTTTAAGATAAAGACACTAATTGTTTCTTGTGTGAGTTTTATGTTTAGGTCAACATTGTGTTTGTAAAATTCTAGCCACTTATTAACTATCAGAAGATAATTAGGTAATGCAGTGACATAATTCTTGTTTGCATTTTGCAGGAATTGTGGGCCTTTCTAGGCTGAGAAATTCTTTTTTTATATTAAATAGTGCGTTCAGGTCTACCTGTTGGGTGAGCTTTCAGAGCTTTTATATTGATTTACTATTTCTAACAAATATACGTTATATAACTTTTTAAAAGTAAAGTTAATTTTTCAATAAATTTTGTGTTTCATCAATTGTTTTTAATGAATAGGTTGAATCCACTATATTTGAACTTATAAATAAGTACTTATTTACTTGTTTAAAATTTTGAAATTTTATCTGGAGTTTAAACTTTTGAAATTTTATCTAAACAGGATGATAGTTTATCTTATAGAACTGTTTCTTGTATAGCCATTAACCTCCTTTTATCTGTTTTTGATGTGTACAATTAATTTTGTTACAGTTACAAAAATCAGATGGGAGTCTGCATTCGCAAATCTGCTTTAATATATCTTTTATTTTTATATCCATTTCAGGGTTCAATTAATATGTTTATATATGTTGAAATAATGGTTTACAACATAGCAGCACACAGTTTGATTTTATCTTTTAATCATACATTTTTGTCGAGCCCCACTGTGAGGGAGTGTATGTGTGTGCGTCCGAACGTCCGTCCATGTGTACGTGCGTTACTGTGTCCGTCCGTTAGGTTGTGTACGGGCTGTAACTTCATTGTTAATTGAAGGATCGCAAAATGACTTGGTACAATTGTTCACTGGCATAAGAAAATGTGTCGCATACAATGTCCAGGGGCCCATTTCACTAAAGTGCGTACGCCTAAGAAAAACGTAAGAACTATCGTACGAACTTCAATATTAAAACCGTTTCACTATTGTTATGTTCTAACGTTTTATCGTGTAAATATCGGGAAAACGTGCGTAACTTTACGACAGCTTGAGGCAGCCGTAATTCTGTGAAAGATTCGTAAGTTTTATGGCCGCCGTGTTTCTGTTATGCTAGCATACTTTGCATTGATAGCGAAAGCAAGGACTCCTTTATACTGACTAATAACCCAATAATTGGAAGAATATCTCTGACTTAAAACAATATACCATGTGAATTTTATCATGAAAGAAAGGGGTTTCAGTTAGACAGAAACAGAAATAGAAATGGAAAATTCAACAACAACACATTATTACAATAAGGATTTTATATTATTTTCATATTAACGTTTCGTCGAAAGCCTTCATCAGAATAACAATTTTAAGCGGACGTGACGTAACGTCGGATACATTTGAACTATATTCACGTCAATATACGGGAAATATGACAATTTGTTACATATACGTATAATAATAAATCTTTAATGACAAAAGAACATGCTCGGTTATCAGTACCGAATTATTAGAATGCAAAAAGTTTCCTATAATAGTATAATATAAAAAGTCAAAAATAGGAAACAACGGTAATCCCATACATGTACAAACATTTTTATTGATTTATACTGAAAAGTGCTTTAGAATTCAATTCTTTAGGTAACATAGTTTGAAGTTTATATATCCAAAATGTTTCTTTGCATAACCGGTTGATATCATTCTAAACAATATCAATGGGCATAAATGTAAAATCATTTAGATAATGCCCGTCAGAGTTATATTGTGCAGCAACAGTGGACGAAAATGTGGGATCATTAAAATTACAAATATCAAAACGATGACTATTCATACGTTTTGAAACTGCTTGTTTAGTTTACCCTACGTACTGCATATTACATCTTGTACATGTTATAAGATAGATTACTTTTTTGGTTTTACAGTTTATATTATGATGTAATTCGTAAGTTTCTCACTATTTTTGTGTTTTATTTTTTTATTTTACTAAATCAGTAACAAAACATATAAAATTGCAATAGTCTCGTATGTTATTACTATGTTAACATATAGTTTCAGAATTTAAGTTACGCTTGGTGAACTTAGGACATGAGTTATTTAACCGCAATATCAATATATCTCTTCATTTGTGTACAAGTATTTCTGTCTGTGCGTGTCTTTATCTCATCTTTTACTTATCTTTTGTACATGCATATCCAGTCTCCTGTCTTTTTTCTTTCTCTTCTCTTTGTTTGGCCCAATGTGGGCCTGAGGCGTGTTAATGTAGCACAAGAATTTGGACCACTGCTTAACCCTGGCATGATCGTAAGAGGCGACTAAGAGGTTTGAACTTGAATCTGGAGGTGTTGGATCCATACCCCATATTTCTATCTCGATGTAAATCAGATGTGGATCAAACGAGTTTTTCCTGAAAGACGCCTATAACCAATGTTGCGGTGCCGTAAAACCCAACTCAACTTAATCAATCATACTTCTCATGTGCCAATTACTATTATACCGGCAACATTTTAAAGTTGATGACGTACCGAACAACATCAGCACCTTCAGGACTTTGATTTAATTTGGTGAGTAGTTTTGCAACTCATCATTTCAGCCTATTACCGACCAAAGTTTTTGAACTAGTCCGCAATTCCCTACATTAAATTGTCTCGGTTCACCAATTTTTCTAAATGTCGACCGTGACCTATATCTTCATAACTGTATTCACCGCATATTGAATATTATTTCTCACAACGGGCCACCGTGTAGCATAAATACTACCTTCTGTGCAACTACGGATTTCTACATGTGAAGAAAACCTACGTGCAGTAACTACATTCATCAGTTTAGACGGACGTTCAATATGCTGACATATTGTTTCATTATCGTGCTAACCCTGGCTAATTCAGCTGCAGGTTTAAGTGTTAACAGAACATTGTTTGGAACGAAGACTGCGTATGACTGGGTACGCGACGCTTCACCGTTTGTAGAGAATAATGATATGACTATCATATTTGAGGGACGCACGTGCCAAGCAATACAAGTGATTATGTTGGTTCGACACGGGTCTCGGTGGCCGGACGACGATGATATGGAAGAAATTGAAGAGCTTACAAACAAAATTAAGGAGCATAAAGGCTTTACAGCTGGATTCGCGACTTTCATAGATACATGGCAAATGCCTTTTACAGTAGGTATTATCGTTTTGTTTTTTTTACATAAATAAAGAATACTTTACAGGTGTTTGATTGTACCAGCCGGTAAGCTCAGTGGTAGCGCGTCCGCTTCCGGACCGGAGGTTGGGGGTTTGATCCCCAGCAGAGTGAAACTAAAGACTCTATTATTGGTAAAAAATTGCTTTCCCGCCTTAGTGCGCAGCATGTGGGGGCAAACATTACGACGCCCCCGCCCCCTTGTAAAGGGACCAGCTACGTTTCAGTCCTTTTGTATCAGTGTTATACATTGGACGCCTAAAAGAACCAGAGAGCTCCGCATTCTGTATCCGCTTTTCTCTCTCTGGAACGTCCATTAGGCCAAGACGACAGAAAGGGACGTTAATGAAGTAAACAGACAAATATCAACAAGAACGAAAAAATTAAACTTTTTCATTAGAAATTTTGAAACGCTGTTTACGTCGCTTTATTTGTAGATTCAAGAAATTCACTTTTGTATGTATTAAAACTCGCTTTCTATAATGATAAATATTGAAATGGCCATATTAGGCATGTTTCCGGATAACCTACCAAACAGCTTAAATCTATTATACGAGTACTGCACTGAGTGGGGACTTAAAGTTAATAGAGCGTGAACGAAATGTGTGGGGTTTTTAGAAAAATGAGACTACACGAGATGTTAAGTTGAATAGTTTTACACTTTTAATTACTTAGACTCTATTTTTAGTTATTCCGAGAGCTTTGGCTTGAATAACGACCATTTAGTGCGTTAATCAGTCAAAACTTAATATGAAAAGGTGTATAGGCATTGGGCAAGAAATGTAACTCTGAATGCAATATTTACTATTATTCCCCTCTTGATACTTCTTTGGAGCATAACATATATGTGAGCTATAGTCTTTTGGATATTTCTCTTTTCCGGAGAATCTTTTTCTCTTCATTGAAAATGGAGGTCGTTGAGAAATAACAGGGTGTAAGAACATATCTGTGAATAATTCCCCATTGTTCATTTTATTTTTTCCTTCTTTATTTTAAGATTAAGTTTGCTGACATATTTATTGGCTATCACTTCTTTTAATTTCTGTCCCAAATCAACAATGGTGTTATTATTGGTAGACCTGACCCTAAATATAGCGTTCTGTAATGTGCAGGCCAATCTGACATCACTGTCCACAGGTAGATGTACCAATTAAAGAGGATGGTTTCACGGTCAAGCAGTTATAGTCATTGACTTGCAATCTCTTAGCACCACATCACCGTGGCTTTGAACCCA
>JAULCC010388091.1:0-11446 GCA_032358795.1 Nuttallia obscurata | reverse complement strand
CATGAGGTAACACAGACAAACCAGTCTCTATGTCAATATGTGGTAATACAGACAAACCAGTCTCTAGGTCAATATGTAGTAATACAGACAAACCGGTCTTTCTGCCAATATGTGGTAATACAGACAAACCAGTCTCTATGTCAACATGAGGTAACACAGACAAACCAGTCTCTGTCAATATGTAGTAATACAGACAAACCAGTCTCTATGTCAATATGTGTTAATACAGACAAACCTGTCTCTAAGTCAGCATGTGTTAATACAGAATAACCAGTTTCTAAGTCAGCATGTGGTAATACAGACAAACCAGTCTCTGTGTCAACATGTGTTAATACAGACAAGCCAGTCTCTAAGTCAGCATGTGTTCATACAGACAAACCAGTCTCTGTGTCAACATGTGTTAATACAGACAAACCAGTTTCTAAGTCAGCATGTGGTGATACAGACAAACCAGTCTCTGTGTCAACATGTGTTAATACAGACAAACCAGTCTCTAAGTCAGCATGTGTTCATACAGACAAACCAGTCTCTGTGTCAACATGTGTTTATACAGACAAACCAGTCTCTATGTCAATATGTGGTAATACAGACAAACCATCTCTATGTCAACATGTGGTTATATAGACAAACCAGTCTCTTATGTCAATATCTGTTAATACAGACAATCCAGTCTCTATGTCAACGAATTTTAGCATTTATTTTACTGGTCAAGTGGTAGATCGTCTACTTGTGGTGCCGCTTGTTAGATCCCTGGCCGGATCAAACAAAAGACTTAAATACATGCATACAAAAGATTTAAGTCCTGCCTACAAAAAAATAAGTCCTGCCTTCTACAGATTAAAGCCCTACTGCACATTTAAGCCTTGTCTACTACAGATGTAAGTCCTGCCTACTACCGATTTTAGCCCTGCCTGCTATACAGATTTAAGCCCTGCCTACTATAGCTTTAAGCCCAGCCTACTGCAGATTTAAGCCCTGACTCTTTAAGATTTAAGCACTGCCTGCTACATATTTAAGCCCTGCCTACTACAGCTTTAATCCCTGCCTATTGCAGATTTAAGCCCTGCTTATTAAAGTTTTAAGCACTGCATACTACAGATTTAAGCCCTGCCTACTACAGCTTTAAGCGCTGCCTACTACAGATTAAAGCCCTGCCTCCTACAGATTTAAGCCCTGCCTACTACAGATTTAAGCCCTGCTTACTACAGTATTAAGTCCTGCCTACTACAAAGATTCCAATAACAGATTTGAGCCCTGCTAACTACATATTTAAGCCCTGCCTACTACAGTTTTAAATCCTGCCCACTTCAAAGATTTAAGCCCTACCTACTATAGCTTTTAACCTGCATACTACAGCTTTAAGTCATGCCTACTACAGCTTTAATCCCTGCCTATTGCATATTTAAGCCCTGCCTGTTAAAGTTTTAAGCGCTGCATACTACAGATTTAAGCCCTGCCTTCTACAGCTTAAGTGCTGCCTACTACATATTTAAGCCCTGCCTACTACAGTTTTAAATCCTGTCTACTACAGAGATTTAAGCCCTACCTACTATAGCTTTAAGTCATGTCTACTACAGCTTTAAGCCCTGCCTACTATAGCTTTAAGCCCTGCCTACTACACAGATTGAAGCCTTGACTACTATATATTTAAGCCCTGCCTACTACAGTTTTATGCCATGCCTCCTACACAGATATAAGCCCCAACTACTACAGATTTAAGCCCTGCCTACTATAGTTTAAAGCCCTGCCTACCTGTTTGTATTCATGTTCTCGACACTGCAGTTGCAGCATATATATGATTCTGTCCTCTCCCATTGGTCTGACAGATGACCACTCCACTGTACAACTGGTCAATTTGAGGTTGTCTATCTTTGGGGCTGTAAAACAATAACATGATATATAAAGCCTACGCCTCAAAACACAACAAAACGATATGGTAAATAGGGACACTAACCTTGAAACCTGTGTATTGTGCACTTAATTTCAACTTATTTGAAAATATTTTAACTGATTTATTTGATATCAATACCGAATCTTTTTTTTATTCTTAGTAGCCATGTTCTTCAAATTTGTCATAGAAAACTTGAGCCTGTGTTCGACACATCATCTCATTACAATTACTTATATCATTGTTTGGCAATATTTAAAACAGTTAGGATGATTCTCACTTAGAAAACACCTATCTCATATACACCCATTTACTTTGTTTATCGGGGTGAAACAACTGTGTCATTAATGTCATCCTTTTATAAACAAAAGTTAAACTATGTTACAGGTACAATTTGAAATCTTAAATCAAACCCAAAACAATGAAGAAAAAAATTATAATAGTTTTGGAGTCAGCAACAGATACACAAAACTCTACAACTTCAAAGTTACATTTCTGAGAAACATAATTAAGTGACAATGTCTTCAATCTCAAGAAGCACAGAACCAATCCTGTAAACATCACTCAGAATGACCATTTATATTTCTCCAAATATGGAGATGTAGGAATCAACTATATATATAACATGGCAGCTTCATAGTTACAGCAAAATAAAATATCCATACCTCTCAAAGCTGGGGGCGGGGCCTTGGTCGTAGTGAATGTGTAGCTATCCGAGTATGGTCCACTTCCAGCGTCATTACTGGCATAAATTCGGAAATCATAACTTGTCAACTCAGACAATCGGTTCACCTTGCAGGTAAATGCTTGTCCCTTGTATACTTCCTGGAAACTGAAATTCATAAGAATATGATTATCACCAATCAGCAATTTAAATATATATCTTGACATGTTTAACCTAAGCCGCCAGTACCTTCTGATGGACACTGTACCTTCTAATGGACACTGTACCTTCTGATGGACACTGTACCTTCTGATGGACACCATACCTTCTGATGGACACTTATGGTCTGTGCTTTTACCCACTCATCAATATGCAATTCACTTTAAACATATCTACATTTCAAAAAGACTTTTTGCTTAAACACTTTCAAATTAAAATGATTATTTTGTGAAGTTTTACTAGCTTAAACAAGAAGAGTTCCGCTGTATCTGCTTCCCTCTCTCTGAGATGCCCATTAGCCCTAGTTGACAGAAAGTAATGTAAATGAAATAAACAAATAAAAAAACAAACAAACAAAACACTCAAAACAAGCTTAAGTAAACTTTACTTGTAGGTTTAGCTGCAAAATGTTAAACTTAGATAAGAATACAGTGCTAAGTGTAGAAATTTTGTCTTGGTAGAAAAGCCCTGTGTCTAGAAAGTATTAAGGGGAGATAACCCTTCATTGACACCAAATTAGTTACAGGTAGCATTAGAATAGCTTGCTGAGCAAACATAGGTCATAAAAACTTACAAAACCAAGACCACAGTTTATAGCTGGGATCTCAGGTGAAAGCTCAGAGGAACTATCTACAGATAGTGAATCTCTGTGTATAAGAAAGTGAGGGTGCTAATTTCCCACCTCTATTTCTTTCCAATGGGGGAAGTTTCAGTTTTTTGTAGGACAGCTAAGAACAGAAACACACAAACAGGTATACTGAATGTCTTCATATAAATTAAAAAAAATTATTTTCATGAAAAAAACTGTCAAAAACTTACTTTCCATCCTCTTTGTCCATCTCTAACGTATATGTTATGAGATCTGTGTTGCGACCTTCACCCCATTTTAACTTGATCCCATTAGGTGAAGCCCCACAACATTCCAATTTTGGCGGACTTGGAGGTAGTGCTCGTGTGTTGAATTTCACTGGAGAGCTGAAGGCTCCTACCCCAATGCCATTTATAGCTTGTATACGAGCTCTGAAAACAAGAACAGAAAGTAGTGTATCAAATTTTACAACAAACTGACGTACTGCCTTTAACCTTGAGATTTAATGATTGTGTTAAAATCTTCCATGTAGAAGTAGTACTTGATGACTAATGAAGCTCACATGAATGGCCACATTGTAAGGAGGACACCATATCCACTATGCTTTTATCTGAAGCATATATCCTGTGGAATAAACTTTTGATGATCTAGTTCTGAACTTTGTTAAGCATCAAACTATACCATTTAATAATGAAGACAAATTATAGTGTATGAACAGTATAAGTTTGTGATACAAAATTGCTTATTTTGAAATTGACACTACATTACATGGTAAATTGTAATATTTCTATCTTAAATGGTTTTTGGTTGCACTTTTGAAACACATTTCTGGTTTTTGGGTGACTTTTCCATCTTTTCATGGCAGAGGAGTACCCCAGACATCCCTTAGTAGAACAAGCTACCTTCCTCAAGCAGCTTCCTGGAGGGAGATCGTGGCCCAAGCTGAACACGATATGTTATAATACACATCAGTTCACCTCTATATAGTGTAATACAACCAAAGTCCGTGGCTTCATTCTAGAGTCATGTAACCAAGTGTAATAATTTAACTTCATTCTACAGTGATGAAACAAAGTGTCATTATTTAACTTCATTCTTCAATGTGTAAAAAAGTGTCATAATTTAACTTAATTCTACAATGTGATGTAACAAACTGTCATTCTACAGTGATGTAACAAAGTGCCATTATTTAACTTTATTCTACATTGATGTAAAAAAGTGTCATTATTTAACTTCATTCTACATTGATGTAAAAAAGTGTCATTATTTAACTTCATTCTACAGTGATGTAAAAAAGTGTCATTATTTAACTTCATTCTACAGCAATGACAAAGTGTCATTATTTAATGTTAAAATCTGCCATTTTAACATACAAATCAGTGAATTTAATGTGTTCAGGGAATTTTCATTTGATAATATGTAAGAGGTATTTAGCGTAGAACCTGTATGAATGGCTCAGGAGGTAGACTACTGCTCTTGGTCACATTGTTTAGCTAACCTGTTCAAAAATAATAAAAACTGTCTTGTTCTGCACTGTTCAAATTGCTCAGAAAGGAGACAACTGTCTTGGATTGCACTGTCTTGCTTATTATTTCCATTCTTCACAGCTTTCAATACAAATGCAAATATCTTACTTGTAAGTTGTCTCTGGCGTAAGGTCCTCCACTGTGTATTCTGTGACAGCACTTATAGTGATCAATTGTTTCTCACCAATGTCTATATTATATGCGTAAATTTCACTGCCATTGTCATGGGGTTCTTTCCACTGCAGCTGAACACTTGTGGCGCTAGCACTAGCACGTATTGAGACCACTGAGGATGGGCTTGAGGGAGGGGTCTGGCATGTGGCCACAGGGCTGTACAGCCCAGCCCCTGCACTGTTAATTGCCTGGACCCTAAAGGAGTATGAGGTTGCGGGATTGAGACCTTTCACTTCATAACTTGTATTTGGACCATAGTAAAGCTGAAAATACAAATTTTTTACACATCTCTTTTTATTCTACCCATTCGTTCATTCAATTACACTAGTGTTTAAATAGATAAATTCAGAGCCTTTCTTTCTGGAAAGTGACTAGCTCAAATAAGAATATACATCATTTTCTATAAGTAAATAGCATCCCTTGATTGTTAAGTCTTTTTCGATTTGTTCAACCTTTATAATCAATAATCCATAAACAACAATAAATCAAACTTCTTGCAGGCAAAATAAGGTTGCAGCAAATTACAAATTGGAAATTTGATTTACGTCACCTTCTGCCAGCTAGGGAATTGGAAATACCCCTTTTTTGGAAGACATACAAGCAAGCTCTTTGCATGCACAATCTGACAGGCCCAAATGAAAATTGTACCAGTGTCAAAGGCTTTCTTCATTTTTGAATCCTTTTCATCAAGAAAAATCCCTTTAAACATATGCAGATACAAATTAAATAATTTATTTACCAAACGAAAAACATGTGAAAAGAACAAAGCCAATATTCTGTGACATATCTGACTCAATTTATGAACAGTTTTACACTGGCTGCTAACATACAAGGTCACCATATCCCAAGGTCACCATACCCCAAGGTCACCATATCATAAGGTCACCATCTGAATAGTTATAGAGGCCTTGTATGTCATGTTACACACATTAGTTGTAGTCTTAGAGAAAATATGTTTATTTTACTTTTAAATGAGTAAGTATATCTTTTTATTTTTTAGCTGACCTTTGAGGGGGCCTAATCTGACACCGTGATCACCATTTTAGCAAATTTTGTATACAACCTGTGGCATACAATGGTATGCCATAATATCCAAGTCCAGTGTCAATAGTTTCAAGCAAGATTTTTAATGATTCTATTCTCTAGTGGCCAGCTATTGCATTGGAGTAGAGTCATTAGAGATAGGTGCCAGATACAGATAGATGTTTCAGACAGTAAAATGATGAAATAAGAGAAGAGGTCTTTCACAGAAAAGGTTGAAAAATGGATGACAGATGGACAAAAAGTTATCACAAAAACATATCTTTGACCATGGTGTGGTCAGCTTACCTGAAACTATGAAAGCTGTTAAAAATACAACATTTATTGCATTTAGGACAAATTTGTCCCAAGACAAACCTGAAACGGTTGACCAGAAAGTTACAGTACCTGTGAGAAGGCTTGATCTGACTTTAACTGCCATTCAAGTCTGTAGTCTGTGATTGTAGCACCATTGTTGACCGGCCCCTCCCACGTTACCAAGGCACTGTGGGCTGACCGACACACACAAACTGGCATTTTTGGTGGGTCAGGCACGCCGGCCCCACTCACCACCTCAAGGGGTTCAGACCATGGGCCTCCCTACAATGCAATGAAATCATATAAACAGGGAAAGTAATCAAAAAGCATCTTAGTACACAATAATTTAAAAAAATATCAGTTAAGGGAGACAACCATAAAAAATCTTAAGCCTACAATAAAATCATATCAATCAGGGGAGGTAATTTAAATTATTTTGAAACATTTCTTTATATGAGATTTTAAATACTGTTTATAGCGCCATAAAGCTTCCAACTTTTCAATGAAGCTATGAGCAGATAAATTCTCTATTGCTCTGTCAAGCTCTCCTTAATTAGGATGAATATATATCTTTCCACATTTCATCGTCTATCTTAAGGGTTTGATAACATTTTGTGGGGAGTAAAGCTGTTTAACTCTCAGAAAATTTCCAGGCTTGGTAGCTGAAAGAAGGTAAAATCACGCCACCCCAATTTTAATGAGAGTGTAAAATCAAACCACCTCAAACAGATTTTGATGTAACATGTGTGTAAACAAACTGAACAGATTTGAAAAATATGTGTCAGACAGACCAAAGCTTGTATAGACTTATTGTTCTGATTGGGTATAATCTCATTATAAAATCAGGAGGCAACCAATGAAATAGCTGCATTTGGCACATCCGAAAACAGCGATATGCATGCCAACAATACCACAATTGATGAATGATAATGAGTGGACATACGACAATGTTGTTACAGTAACACAGGCAAAGTTAAAATGTATGACAACTGCTCTGTAAATATCGAATCAGTCTTACCCCTGTTCTATTACATGCTCTGACTTGGAAGAGGTAGGGTCGTCCTGGTGAAAGCCCCGCCACAATACAGTCTAGATCTCTACCCTTGTACACTTCTTTACTCGTGTTGTCTGGGAGGATCATCTGGACCGCAAACTCATTCACCTGGGCACCACCAGTGTATTCTGGGTAAGCTGGAAATATACACGAGAGAATCGACCTAAGACTAGCGCTGGTGGTTACACAGACTGGACTGACTATTATATTGGTTAGTTCATAAAACAAACAGACTACGACTGGCACTCACTATTATATTGGTAAGTTTGTAAAACAAATGGACTGGCACTGACTATTATATTGGTTAGTTTATAAAACAAATTGACTGGCACTGACTATTATATTGGTTAGCTAATAAAACAAACAGACTGGCTCTCACTATTATATTGGTAAGTTTATAAAACAAACAGACTAGGACTGGCACTCACTATTATATTGATTAGTTTATAAAACAAATGGACTGGCACTGACTATTATATTGGTTAGATTATAAAACAAACAGACTGGCTCTCACTATTATATTGGTAAGTTTATAAAACAAATGGACTGGCACTCACTATTATATTGGTTAGTTTATAAAACTAACAGACTTGGACTGGCACTCACTATTATATTGGTAAGTTTATAAAACAAATGGACTGACACTCACTATTTATTGGTTAGTTTTTAAAACAAATGGATTGGCACTCACTATTATATTGGTTAGTTTATAAAACAAATGGACTGGCACTCACTATTATATTGGTTAGTTTATCGGACAGTCTCCTCACATGAAATATTGCATGGCAAAAGCTGGGTCCCAGCTGGAGAGTCTCCTCACATGAAACATTACAAGGCAAAAGCTGGGTCCCAGCTGAACAGTCTCCTCACATGAAACATGCATGGCAAAAGCTGGGTCCCAGCTGGAGAGTCTCCTCCCATGAAACATTGCATGGCAAAAGCTGGGTCCCAGCTGGACAGTCTCTTCACATGAATCATTGCATGGCAAAAGCTGGGTCCCAGCTGGAGAGTCTCCTCATATGTAACATTGCATGGCAAAAACTTGGTCCCTTTTCACTAGCCTACAGTGACCATTATCATCAATATTAAAGACTTACCCCATCGTAAATGCAGCATTGTGGCTTTGGGTTTACCCTGGAGTTTGGGTGCTGAACATTGACCTGGTGGTACTGCTTGTGTCATGGCGATACATGGCTCAGATAGCTGTAAGTAAAATATCAGATATGATATAAAACAACCCTCACTATAATTGACAGAAAGGCATTTCTAGTAATATTGTGTTGTAAGACACCATACAAGTCAGATAACTTATCTTGGCCCTCAACATTGACATAGGTTTGTTCTAGAACAGATTCTTTTTCTTCTAAACATAAAGACATAGGGACAAATTTATCAATCAATCAATCAAGTATTCATCACTGAAGTATTCAAGTCAATTTATCCATGAAGAAATAAATTTGTTTAAGTACCTTGTCAGTTCAGTCAATTTATCTTTAAAATATTAAACTGAATTTATTTATAAAGTGGTTCAGTAAATTTATCTCTGAAGCATTTAAATCTGTTTTAAAACAGAGCTGTTTAAGTCAACATAACTTTGAAAAATCTCTGTCAAATTTGTCCCTTAAGAATGAAATCAATTTATCTTTGAAGAATGCTGGTCAATTAAGTCCATATGTCATTTAACTATTGAAATAAGTTTCACTCTGATATATTTATTTTAAGTTGAAAACTGATGGCGTATAGAGAAACTTCTTATTTTCCATATCCTGAGTAGAACCAGCACTTAGTGTATATGGAAGGTCAGGAAAAAAATGCCAAAATGGAGGCTTAAACCCACAGCCTCCTGAGCCAAGATAGAAACCATATCCACTACACCCAACATGATAACACCATATCCACTACACCACTGCACCCCACATGATAACAGCTTTATTTGACTGCGACTTTTCCTTATATATCAAAAGTTATTTGCCACTCAAATAGATTCTGTTATTTATACTGTTTAGTATTTACCTAACGCTGTCTATAGAGCTTTTAGAGTTTGTTGAGCAACTGAAGACAAACTTATCCATAAGCGTTAATCTGATAGGTCAAAATTCAGTAGCGGGGATAGGTTTATATGAAAGAACAGTCTGAAAATTCCCAGTCAAATATGTCTGATGATGTAGATATGAGATATTGTTTCTAAAGTTAGGTTAAAATTATGTTTCTGTTTACACCAGCCGGACTGTCAAGTATTTTCCCAGCGTGTCTTCTCTATTTATACATGAACTTCAATAGGCTGACACCCATTTTTTAATACAAAAAAAGCAGTAATGGGCTGTTGTGAAGAAATAAACACATTTGTAATCAGATTATGCATCAAAGCTGAAGTCCTCAAAGCAAACATTAAGCATGTGGGTTTTCCATTGCATTTGAAAATAATGAGATTTCCCCATTAAATTATGTAGAGCTGAAAGTATAACTTCTGTGGCAGAATACAAAACTATGTTTTCCCCGAGCCAACCAAAAAACTAATCTGCTGTAAAAAAAACACAAATCTACAATGACAGTCCATCATAACCACTCAGGTTATATTATATTTCATTAAGTGTGAAATTGGGTAGTGAATAAAATATCTATTAGATATGTTAGGTCAAATACAGACTTTCTACAGATTTTATTTCTTTGTACTAGGTTGAAGTTTTCTTTAAAGGTTTTTAAGATGAAATTTACATTGATTTTAAGACTGTTCAAAAGAGACTTACTGGCACTGGAAACAAGTAAACTTAAAGACTTTTGTTAATTTCCAGACATTTCAAAGTAGTTTAATGGGCACCATAAATCACTCCTAACGGCACATGGTGTGTGAAACTGTCTACATAGGTAATCTATATTTTTATTGTGATTATTTGACGACATCAGCAGAAATGCAGACATGAAAAATATGTTACTTCTTGCTTTTACACCTTTTCCACAGGTATTTATTTCACTTATTTCCAAGATGTCTAATTAACACTATAGTTCCTGGGTATCTAACAAATACTAACTAGTATCTCCACAGGTTTTTAAGATGAAATTTACATTGATTTTAAGACTGTTCAAAAGAGACTTACTGGCACTGGAAACAAGTAAACTTAAAGACTTTTGTTAATTTCCAGACATTTCAAAGTAGTTTAATGGGCACCATAAATCACTCCTAACGGCACATGGTGTGTGAAACTGTCTACATAGGTAATCTATATTTTTATTGTGATTATTTGACGACATCAGCAGAAATGCAGACATGAAAAATATGTTACTTCTTGCTTTTACACCTTTTCCACAGGTATTTATTTCACTTATTTCCAAGATGTCTAATTAACACTATAGTTCCTGGGTATCTAACAAATACTAACTAGTATCTCCACAAGTAACCGCTAACTTTCCCCCAGTCTTGAAACAGCAATGGAATATAAGTGACATTCACAATTGCAACAATGAAAATCAATCAACATGGAAGCCAAGACTGGCTGGGACTGAGCCACTAACATCTGGATTGTCAGATAACCCTGTTACCCCACCACAGTCAATCCTGGAAGGGAACTAAGGTCTTTAATTCCCAGAAGTTTGTTCTAAAAACCTGATTTTTTATCTAAACAACTTCTCTAAATAGATTTCAAAATTTTCACTTATTTTGTCTAAACAATCAGTCACTTCGGTCAGAAATTAATTAATTTGGTTAGAAAATCTGGAAATTGATTTTAACCCTTTCATAAATTATGACTGAAAATGTTATCTTTAGAAATAAAAGTCACATTTACTTAAACTCAGTAAAGTAGGCAGATATCTGGACAGAAAAATGAATAACAATATTAAATCTGAAACTTGTTTATTTTCTAATCTTTGAAACTCAACTTGGAACAAGAGTGCCGTTGTCGCACAGAATAAGCCCATTCCTAAAGTTATCATTTGAAACTACATTTATTCGATAATCTAAGTCCATAAAGGGGCATTGCAGAAAACATAATCGAAC
>JAULCC010387869.1:0-11451 GCA_032358795.1 Nuttallia obscurata | reverse complement strand
GATATGTAACACGTGTAATATAACAGAATATGACATGGGTATATTGAATAGAATACAAGGCGGGTCATGTGATAAATTAGGGTATTTTTCTTTACGAGCTTATTTATTGACCGAACATTTCTAAATATGGAATACAATTTTTCTATGAGAATAACATTTCAACAGTATGTGGGTATTATTTGAAAATGTTTTTGAATTTAATGAGGTATTAAATATATTAAAACAAATACCAGGATCAGTGAGCATTTTAGTGAATATACTTAGGGAATTAAACAATCACCATTCTTTACACAAGGGACTTAGACTTATTTGAAACTACTTTTGACAAACTTCTTGGAAATAAATGTCTTTACAGTTTAAAGTGTGCAGTTGATTTCTTTGTTTCGTGGGATGGTCATAACAAGACAAATACCGATGGTTTTCTTCAGTTAATTATTTTAAAAATCTTTGATTTAGATACCGTGTTTTCTGTTCTTATAGTAAGTACGTACAATTTGAATTGTAAATTTTTTTCGTAAAACTTCTAGGTAACAACAAGGCTCAAAAGAAAACATGTACATAAATGTTATGAAACGTGATATTTACCAAATTAACGTAATTCATTTAAATAGCATTTTATTGGAATGTAGTAATGTATTCAAATACAGCTATATCTCCATAAATATATTATGAAAAAAATGGAGCAAATACGAAACTACACGCCATTTATTAAGCCGTTCCTGTCGTTAAAACATTTCGATTTCTTCAAACTAAATGCTAACAAGGCTAATAGTGTCACGTTAAGACACTGCACTAATGCGATCCATAGCAGTTTTGACATGTTCGTGGCCTACATCTTATTTAGCCCGGAGGATTTTGTCGTTATGTTGGAAAGTACCTCTAAATTAACCGTTCCCAGTAAAATCAATTTCAAAGGTTTATCACCAGCATATATTGCATAAGCTGTGGAAAAGTCATACATTGTGTCTTTGGCTTTAAACACAAGTTGTCTCTTAAAGCAATACTGACTAATGCATGTTGTTAAAGTACAGTCGACAATTTAATGAAAAGGAAATACCTCACTGAACATTTAATTATCAAATTAAGGTACAGTTGAAACATAACACGAGGTAGGGTATTATTTATTCAACTCTAACAAATAATATGTAGGTACATGTACAACACCTATGACACAATACTTATAATGTACCAACAATTCTATTAAATCATACGTATTAACTTGCACTTACATCCAATAAACATTCAGACACATGTCGAATAAACATACAAGCCAATAGTTTACCTTTGGTCTCTTGAAAGAAACTTACCCTAACAACAAGTAGTTATTATCTTTACTATCAATTACACGCTAAAATGACTCTTCTTACAGCTCATGATTTATCCAAGTCCGAGTTATTTTTAAATCATGTCCACCAATGGTCTTTGATCCGCCTATGAGCTTCTAGACCATGGGTCACTTACTCTCAGTCTATATTCCCTTTTATCACATGACGTTGCTTATTTCCGGTGTAAAATAATCATCACGTATTGTCTTATACAAACAACACGTTAAATATAAGAACCGATGACGTCACGTCGTAATTTAGACGTCATGGACTAAACAGGATTATCAATTTTGTTAAAAAAAGAATAAGAAAAAATCCTTTTAACCTCTTCTTATATTGTCATGTGATAAAAGGAAAATCAGATTCATTTTTACTTTACATAAACATTTCTTAGACTCTTCCTGGAACCTTTATTAAGCTCGCAAGAGACTCGTCTAATAACATTTTATATAAAGTGAAAACTCATCTCTACATATTATGTATTTTTTCATGCTACATTGTCTAATATAATTCAAATAATACAATTTGATTTTTAAACGTCACATGATTCCAAGAATGTACGCCAGATTCTAAAATATCTAAATTGGTAGTTGCGAGGATGGAGCTGCCATATTTGAAATTCATTGACACTCCTGTTATTTTAATTAGCAGTCAGTCAGTCAACTGCCTATCTGGGGATTGAAATATCTCAGAAGGTTAATGACTCTATGTGATATGAAACCGAGCTAGAAAACAATATCTGAACTGTAAACAGTGGCCGGAGGTGAACAATCAAACAATTTTGTTCCTTCTGTTTTCAGGCTTTAAATTGCTGTTTTGCAGAGGTGTCTTAGAATAATGTGTGTGATTTAACTCATTCGACACGTTTTGGTGGGACCTATGGAAGACTTTTTCTCTAAACAAAGGTGTTATATTCAACTGTCTGCAATGTCTTTAAACATGTCAACGTGAATCTATACATGTATACTAATAACATAAGAAATTCCCGCGTAATTTGCTTCTACATATCCGGATCAAAACAAATCAGACAAAACATCGCCTTACATGTGTAATTAGTATATCCTGCATAAGTCCAACAAAAAGTTTTAAACACGGATAGTAATGGTTTGATATGTATAAAAGTCCATCAACTAGAATGGAATGGATGAACTACTTTTTTCCGTGCTTTGCCACACCCTAAAAATATAAAATAAGTATAAAAAGGCGTGTTACCTTATTTTCAGACATAACCACTAACGCTATTGACATTGTCATACATGTACAATGTGAGAGTGATTGAGAGTGCAGTGTATGAAACATAAACACGAATTGTTATGTAAACTTGGCTACATGTATATGGTATATATTTGTCAGCATCTTATATTTCATCAACGTATCGTTTTGAAGATCACGGATTCCGAGAATGATAGGTATGAAATGGGGAAAGTATTGCTTTTCCGAGGTTGCTTCGGGCCGCTGTTATCTCAACCCGGGTATAGCCGTCTCCACTCAAAACATCTAACAGTAACAAGAGAGACAATTATGTTAAACATGATTGATTTGGTTAAATTCCACACGTACTTCAAACAGAGAAACTTTAACTACCATAGACATCCAAAGTCCAGGACATGCAAAACGAGGTCAGAGTAACAATTCAGATGGTATATTAATGTCCAATATTGTTAAACTCGTTTGCAACGGCACAAATTGGTATTGGCCAGCAAACGTGGTAACCTTGTTACACCTAGGGGAACTTAAAACAGTCATGTATACACATTAAACGTAGTTACACAGTTCTATCTGGTTTACTAATTACCAAACGAATGAACATAATAAATGAACTACTAATATCTTTTTAGCTCTGTCTCTATATCTCTCTATCTTCCATTCTATCTCTCACGATGTACAAATTTACATACTTTTAACGTGTGAACGTACATCTGGCATCTCTCTTACGATGTACAGCCATACTTTTAACTTGTGAGCGTTCATTTAGCCTGCAGATTTGTTTGCTAGAGCAGCTCAAGAAATTTCAATGTCAGTCCATGTTAAATCTGGATGAAAACATCCTAAATCTTTAAGAAGCTTGTAAATGCAGAATTAAAAACATGTGCTTAATATTGCTAGACGAAATATAACCAATTGGGTGTTTCGTATTTTCATCACGCGCATTACAGTTAGACAGACAATACATTTCATGCATTAATGCCATATCGATTGATTGAAAGCTGGAAATATTATACATTATATTGACGATACGTTTTGAAACAGAAATTCATATTTCCTTCGAGACTGTTAACAAAGTTCACCTTCTTCTATTGTCATTATGCATTTATAGACAGCTATATAATACATTTAATTATTCAAAACCGATATTAACATTCACATTTATTTCGATATACATTATAGAAATTAAGTAATGATAAATTGATGTCACGATTACATGTATTCTTACAACATTTCGTATTTTTAATGCCTCGTGTATAGGCATGCGATTAGTCGTATCGATTTATCGTTACACTTAACTAAACCGGACATGTATTTCCCGCCACTTATCCGTAAACAACGGTAATGTTGTAAGTGTAATTAAACATCATAGTTACAGTTGAGTCATCAAGTGCACTTGTAATTGTATAGTGATGTCGATTCGCAGACAAATATGTTTAAAATGACTTGCCTTGTTGTTAAAAAATGCAAAATGCTTCCTAGTAATGCAGTGTCATTCAGTTTACCGGACATGAATACAGTGCACCAACTGAATAATATAGGATGGACAAGAGTTGATAGCTAAAAAATCTAAATGCGACATGGTTAAGCTTTTAATACTTGGAAATTAACAACTATTTTAGACAGGTCTAAAAAAGCTTTACATTTGATGAAACATGCATGTAAATAATGAAGAAAAATAAAACAAAGAAAAATGGAACTGTTGTCAGATTAAAAAAACCAAGTGTTTACTGGTAAAGTGTGGAAGGATCAATAAATGATTTTCATTATAAATGCCAACAGCATTATGTGCTTTATTAAGGTAGAATTTTAATCATTATAAGCTTAATCATTCTAGGTACATTTGACATCATCAACAGAATCGTCAAGCAAATGAATGTCATGTTTCCTATTAATAATAAAAATTAACGTGATGATTGATTTTGACAATGCTGATTTGTAGGAATATAGAAAAAAGTTGTTTTTTTTCGTCTGTGGTCGTTATGTTTGTTGGTGTTTTTTTTTGTTTTTTTGGGTAATATGTAATCTTGTTTCATAGAACTGCTGATGGGTCTTAGCTATCTGAAAAAATAAAATGTGACTGGAACTTATCGCGTACTTAAAGTACCAACGATAGAATTATACTTTAGGAAAGACATGACTTTTCCCATAAGGTGGTATAGATATGGGCACGTCAAAGACAAATTGAAAGTAAATGTTAGGAAGAACATGAACATTTTAGTTACACTGCTTATTTAGTTAACACAATTTCACTTTCAGAAGAGGAAGTTTGCCGTGATATTTATTGGACATATTATATTGAGTCTATATATAGAACGGTCGGGAAGGTGATTCTATTATTTACAGAACCGACACTATTGATGACTATCATAAAACCCTTTACACTTGTTGCCTTGAACAAACGTCAGTGGTCAACTATGACCAAGAAGGTATAAATCGGGTCCTTTTTGTCAAGGTCGTATATCATCATATATAAATACTATGCAGTGCGATGTGTTGATAGTTTTGTATAATTTCTTTGTTTGCAATGACATCTCAGCTACAAACAAAATTATTCAAGGGCATATTACTGCGCATGATTTCAACGTGCGTGCGTTGTTGTTATCAATTTTGTGATTTGATACTTTTAAATACGTATGCATTCTTCCTTCATAAAGACAAGAGTTATGATCTACATAATACTATTAATAAGGCGCAGTGATGTAATCGATAAGGTGTCCGCCTTATGCTCAGGAGTTTGCAGGTTAGAGCCTTGAAGGGTGGAGGTCCTTTATGACCGTCATTCGACACCAGGTAATGGTGCTACCAGAAGAAGGACTCTTGGCTGTTTGTACAATATTTAATCATAATCAAGACAAAATAAAAGAAATCTTACACTAAATGTCATACTATCAGCATTCAAATGTGGTATATAACGAGCATGAAAGGCAGTATCAATAAAATGAATTACGCATGTCCTTTGGAAACTAAAATGCCACGCTTAAAAATAATTACGAGCCATATTCATGATACATTAGCTCCCAAGGTTTTCAGAAATCATATGTCAATTTCCTATAAAAAATGCAAAATTATGATGTTTTACAATCTTGATTGATGTCTACCATTCCAACACCCTATAATTCAGATTTTTGCTCGGATAGGAAGAACTCTCTAGGGATTTCTCATCTACAGACGTTCAGCTCAATATGGGTGATATCGGTTTTGACAAAAAAGTAATGGTTGCCTATATTTAGATAAGAAACTGTTTAAATGCCGATATGCATCTGCAATCTCTTATCACACTATAATTTATTGGACATCTCCATAACGGGCATCCGTCTCGGCTAACTTCCAGGCTTATCGATGTATGATATTGGCAGTTTTATATGATTTGCTTTCATAATGAATTACTGAGAGATGTTTTAGAGTAACATAATAGCTGGAATTTTAAACTCGTGAATATGAAAATGCATTAATGGAAGCAAATGTAATTTATTACGACGTGTCTTTATATTCCGTTTCTTCCTAAGCACGCCAACACGGGTAAGTGTGTGATAAGGCTTATTGAAAATTTATGAATTATCATATTGTGATTTGCATTGCATAATCAGTAGCAACTTTGATATTTCTCTCTGAATGTCATGTTTTATTTTTTCCGTGGCAATTTCCTTTTTCTTTTCTTTCTTTGTGGTGACGTCCTATCTCATCGTCTCCTATTTTGTCTTTTTGTCCCATTTCGCCTACTGCCCCCAACAGTGAAGTATCCAATCTACTTTAAAGGTGTTGAAACGGGATAATGGCGTAAGGTTATGACAACTATTCAACACCTTAGGAGAAGGTTTAATAAATAAGAAAACAAATACCATGCTACATGATGAAGGTAAAATTCTTCGAGAGAACATATAATAAAGGAATAATTTCTGTAGATAAAATAATATTATAGTACAATATGTTATGTTATTGAAGAAGGATGAAGGAATATAATTGATAAATATTATTGTCATAATGTGATAAAAGAACTAGGTCAGGAATAATCATTGTAGATAAAATTCTTAGATTGATCATATGATAAGATAAGAAAGTTTGTAGATAAACAATTCAAACAAATAATTTGTGTTATTTTTTTTTAAAGAAGGAAATTCAATAAAATTATTATCAAAATGAGATACAATCATGAAGATCTTAGTCTGGAATTATTATTTGAAATGAAATACTTAGAGAGAACATAGAATAAACAATATAGTTTGCAAATAAAATAACATAATAGAAAAAATGAATTATTCTGATCAGAATCCAAAGTATAACACTTTAATTTCAATTTGCGATGCAATTAATCAACCTCTTAATAAGCTGCAAATATAAATATCATTTAAAACTGGGTGCATTACTACTTTTTTCCTAGTATGATCTGCCTCCAATTTTTACGAAATAAAATTTGATTGATGTAGTTTAAGTTTTAACAAAACATTTAACACAAGTTGCGATAAGAACACTAATTGCCCTGCCTATACAAGGGGATTATAAGTTTGAGTAGACGAAGTGGGAAATATGCGATTTGGACAGGTAGACAAAATGAGAAGATTTTGTCTAGCAGGGTCATTGTGCGTGGTAGACGAAATTGGAATAGACGAGATGGACATAAACCTTCATTACATCACTCTTTAGATATCTATGTATATACACATTTCCCTGCAAAGATGACACTTCTTGACACGAGTCCGTATATGATTTAATACACAGCTACACACACGTTGCAGTTAATGTATATATGTAATCTATAACACCATCGAAACAGTATTTTAAAACAGTTCGAGCTTTATTTCATTGTAAAATGTGACAAATAAGAATTCCACTGTAAGCTGAAACGAAGTGTAATACATTCAACATGTTTTTTTTGTTTTAATTACCTGCAAACTCTTTATCCGATCAGGCGTGGAAAAATAGTATTTTGGTTTACTGGTCATTGTGAACTATTTTGGCTTGTTTGCAATAGTTCGACGTCTATAGCTTTTAAGGGTTCTTACCTAACCTAACGAAAGCTAAGATAACGCTATTCTGAGACGAAACATAGTATAGTCCTGTCAGCATTTGGACATTGAGCCACCCTAATTGACAAACGTCGTAATGGATTTAAGTCACCGAAATGAAACACTGAGCCACTGTGGCCCTCGATGTTGTGGACTAGTGCACAAATAAACTTCTGCATCAGCCTTTGTCGTTACCGAAATATAAAATGACTACGCGATATAATTATGACTACTGAGTTTAATAGTAAAAGCTAAACTTGTTCTAATCAGTAAATATGAATGTATCGAATGTATTATTAATAATTAAACGAATTCGTGATCCTGAGAATTAAAAAGATAATTAATTAAGATGAGTTCTTAAATAGAAACAGCCACTGATAGTATGAAAATATATGAATGAAATATTTCTTATCAGAAGGATAATGACATAAGTTCCGTGCTGTATGTTCAATATTTGTTACATGAATTAATGTTTTGTCAAATGATCATGTTAGAAGACATGGCTCTAAATCGTTCACAAACGCATATTGATTTGCAATTTCATTTATGCCCGACCTGTCGTAAATACAATGCTAATACAACAAATTGGCCCCCCGCGAGCTGTTCCTCGCTCAGATTGCCATTTGTTTTGTTAGTCATAATGTCAATAATGGATTGGCTATAACGAATTAGTCTCACAACAGAACGCTTTCTTAAGTTTAAGAAACATCGCCGCAGTGCTTCCTTACAAATACAACACATATAAAGATGGTCGTAGAATATTCCTCTTGAAGTAAATCTGTTTACGGAACAGGTCCGTTTAAATATTTGTGCAATTACCATAGAAACGTAAACCTGCCACCACATTTAAAACCGGAATTTATACAAGACTGTTCTCAATTACATACATATTGCCGAGTTTAACACAAAACAGTATAATACTGCTATTTTAACTACAAAATTTTATAGTCGTTGTTTTAATTCAATGTAAAACTATCGAACATTTATGATTTCTTTGAAAAAATGAGCTCCAAGTATTCTTTTGAAGGTTCGATTATATATTTAAAGCAACAATACGATATTTGAAGCACGTATACGTATGCTCATTGTTTTATTGAGTGCAGATAAGAGAAAACGAAAACATTATACAACTGTTATTACTTTAAAAGTTGAATCTAAAATCATTCTTTTTTTGACAAATAACATGTTCATAATACTCTGAAATTGCAATGAATATTTCATATTGATTTCAGTCCCAATATGAATTTTATCCAGTTGTTCAGTTTAAAATTACAACACTTGTGCAGGCAAACAATATCTTTGTGAATACGAGATTTTCTTTTTGTTTGGGTTAAAAACAGAAATAGTAAAAGAGTTGTGAGAAATGGTTCCTCTATTTGTTTAAACATATTTTATTCGCAAATTCACAACAACAAATGTGTATAGTATATATTATTTCAAAATTGATAATATATTTTTCTTCCTATAAGTTATTTTATAAGAAAGACGTTGTCGGTATCAGTTTGCTTTTCCTTTGTGATATCGAAATAACATTAGTAAAAGAAAACAAACAAGAACAAACAAAACCACATATTTCTATCAGGGGTTAGCCTTCACCCTATCAACTTAATCCTTTGTCCTACCAACTGGGGTCAGATCGGATCCCAGGTGGTATATTTTGTATGTCAATTTTGTATTACCTGCACTTTGGTGTCTGTGTTTAAGGAGTTTGTTTGTATATCCTATCCTGTTTCAGAACATGTATTATTTTCAGATGTTGGCAGGGTATTCTAGGTTGTAAGACTGCTTTTTATGTTGAGGTCCAAAGGGACCCCAGCGCAAATAGGAGAAAGTCAACCGTTGGTATGTTGTACTGTATGGTAACCGTATAGATATTGGGGCTGCTTTTATCTTATGGCTAGTCAACTTTCCTTAGTGAAAGTCATCTGAAGGAAGACGACGATGACGTCTCTACTTGTTAAAACTAGCACAAACTGATCATGCCACAGGACCGGAGCCGGTCCCTGATACCAATATTGCAAGCACCGATCTGTTTGGCAATAAATTTGGTTGGTGTAGAAGCTTCTGGTCAGCAACAGCAGGCTCAACAGGCAGTTGGTTTGCCGCAGTGGAAGATGTTGCCTGTGTCCTCGTCAAGTAGACAAGAAAGTAAGACAGGAATATTGGGCATGCAAGATGCCTGTATGTTTCTATCACAGCAGTCAGCAACTTGTGTGAGAACAATGCTTGTAAATAAAACAAATGGCAGACTATTCATGGTGAAAATGTTAAGACCTATTTTATTTAAGGACAAGATGACAGATAATACTTTTATTTTGTTGTCCATAGTTTTACGAGTCGGGTACAAAAGTATGCCCTCATGTAGTTCAGAACATGTCAAATGCCAATATAAGCTGAAAATAGAGCGAAATTTGATAGATTTGTTTTTTACAAATGACTCATCAGGGAATGAGGCTAGTCTGTTTTTGTGTTGTTTTCACGTGCATTTACCCAATACAGCATTTCACAAGAAGATGTTTCTGTTCTTAAAAATGCAAAAATAATTGGGGTCCGAACGGACGGGACGCCATATGTTAGGATTTGTATGTAAAATATGTTAGTAGGATGCCGTATTATTTCGATTAGAGGCAAGGCTTTGGGATATGGAAAGTGTGTGTTGGGGGATAGGGAGGGTCTTGGGGAGGGTCCAACGCTCTTACAGAACCTAACCTGTAATAAATTTAGTCTACAACATTAAGCACATCATTAGCGTTAAAAAATACTTGAAATTAAAAGAAAACTTTTCAATCAAATATGTACATTTTCCAAAATTTTATATATGTTCATTTCTGGTATATAGGCCTCATAGGCCTCATAGGTAATACTAGATACGTTTACACCATATTCATTGGCATAGTATTTACTATATAATATGAGAGCTTTAACAGACAAGTCGTGTTTATGAGGACTGTGTTCATATGTTACTGCTCTTTTGATTAATGACCAGTAAACAGATGCAATGGAACAAGCAGATATATTCGAAGCGTTTACGATGAACACTTTTGAATAAAGAGCATCTTTGTTTGTATTCAGTTGGTAACTGATTAAGAAACAAATAACAGCGCCACGTTCATAGCCACTGTATTCGTTTGGCATAAGGTACAGATATACACGTGGGATTTTTAACAGGTAATATATAACTCCAATAAACATCTTAGATATAGTTGTAGGTAACATTTAAAATGTCAAAGATTTATTACGTTTTGCTGCTGATGTCTACATTTCTGAACAACATCTGATAAAACCTACGTTTTACAACGTGTGTAACAGAGAGTAAAGGTTCTCCGTGTGCAATCAGCAACACCATCGAATTTAATATGAATACAAAGCCGCTGGGTGATAGCGTGTAGATAAAACTATAGACCTTATGATTAATACAGGATATAATTGAAAAACCTGAACAATGATTTATACTTTTTCTTATATTTCTGTTTCTTACAGTTTTGAAAATCAATTACATATCAAGCTTCAGCTACATGTATGATGCAGTTGCAATAAATTGAAGTTTTTCGTGTTAGTAAATAAACAGCTGACATGTTTATAATGCAACACGTTTATTTTAAATAAAGCTAGCTTTATTCGATTATGTAGACAAAGCAGCGTAAGTATGGCAATTTAAGCAGTTTTCCTGTGTTACACGTATGTCTTAATTAATCTCTGTATTGAGTGTGTTAAATGGAAAGGATAAATACATAGGTGGCTTCGGCGTCTTTAATTTCAATATAATAATAGCTATTCTGAGATACAAGCTGTACATCGCATAAAATATGAGTTATCTACAGGAAAACTTATTTTTAAGTGAAGATTGTGGAACGCATAAAAAAACATAGGTTTGAGGTTCCACCTGGAGTACTGGCATCTTGATAATTTCTATT
>JAULCC010387647.1:0-11451 GCA_032358795.1 Nuttallia obscurata | reverse complement strand
AAAGGCCAAAGTTGGTAAACAGTCAATCTTTACCCGAAACGTTGATTATAAATTTTCAGAAATAAAAGTAGTTTAGATCAATATGACATGATTTGCTTACATTCAGAGAAAGAAACTTCAGCATAATTATATAAAAAAGTGTATTCTATTTAGTTAATTGTTTGTATGCCACATAGCGCATCCTAATGTTGCTTTTCAACAATTCCTACGTGTTAAAGTTTTAGGACTGATTGAAATGGATGGAGGTGTATGCACTAATTTTAGTTAGTATTGCAAAATATCTTCCTGATACTCAGTTTAAACAGAATAAATATCCAGTTCAGCAAACGTTATTATGTTACTTGGTTTATTGAGAAAAGGGTATTGTATTGTACATTATATTCAAGTTTCGCAAGAAATGAGAAAAAGTGAAGAAAAAAGATAAAAATCTAAACCCAACATCAAAATCAGCAACAACAACAACAACAAAAATTGTTTGTTTTATTTTTATATTTATTTAATCAAAATGCTACACATATATGTCCGCAATTAAACACCAGGTTGTACGTATGTTGGACAACCAATAGGTAGTCTGCGCTTGCCATGATCAATTTTATATCAAAAACATAGTTTGCAGACAATGTATCGTCTTTAGATGATGATATTTCATCAAGTATGCTATGAAATATTGCAATACTTAAAAACCTTGCTTATAAACCTACGCGCATATTATGTGCAATAAATCATATTCGTTTACAATTGAAAATATATCTTTAGCATGAAATGCCAACAAAGCTTTCAGCAACATTTCCGCTTGTCTCGAGAAATTCTGGAAAACAAATAATATGCCGTTGGCTTCTATGATTGATCAGCAATAACTGCATGCAAAAGCAGTCTAACAACATCAGCATCTCCGACCAAACTACATAAACGTGCGTAGGGTAAGACATATTTCTTCATTTTTGTTTATCGAGAAGTGATTTATACATCTTCAGAGAGAACTGAGAAGAGGCTATGCGGTTTTTGTCTTTTTACCGCCGATGTGAAATCAGCTGTAACTCCGTTTTCCAAAACTTTTAACCATATTGTTAAAAAAATAACTCACTATGTTTATCTTCCAAATTGGACTTTTTGAATTGATTTAGTACTAACAGAGTCAGGGGATCACAATTCTGTTGATTTATTAACGAACAAATGTTAACGCCTGTTTCAAGATGCACTTTCAAAGTTGTGCTAATTTGACAGTAACAATACCCATTCTGCATAAATACCAGGTCATTTATTTGTCATTTCTCATTATTCTGCCTTCTAGGCTTATACTGAAACATATATTGGCATAGGATATGTGATGTTGTCTTCTCAAAATCGATATGTATAGTTATAATAATATGTAGATTGTTTATCAAAGGCATGTGTTGTATCCAACGATTAAGACCTCGTGAAACTCAATAACATGTTTGCTCAGCTTTAGATATTGTATGGCAAAAAGCATTTGCAAGAAACAGATTTAAACCCTTGACTTTATAAATAGTACAATAAATGTGAACACCATGTGTTAATTGTGGGTGCATCTTAAAAAACAGATTTTGCTAACCACTCATTCACAATAATGCTTATTACACACTATAAGAACATGATTTTACATTTTCTGTAGCTCATATTGTTAAGTATTATAACTTAAACATGAAACATACTATTTTACCTTTAAGTTATGATCAATTCAGAGTTCAGATTAATTCAGGTGAAATGTCGAATTGTAACAAAATTTGAAAAGCAGCAAGCAGTTGACCTTTTTTAGAAATTAATAGCATGATTTACATGACAATCCAGATCACGTAGTTGTGTCTACGTACCAAATCCTTGTTATAACTATATTTTGCATTAACATGTTCAGTAGAAATTAATTGGATTGCTATCTTGATCCAAACCACTTTGTAAATTGGAAAAAAATTACTAAAACTGATCATGATGTTTTTACGTAAACGTTATAGCCTATATTACAAGTTTGCTACCGAACCGTAGACTGCAGTAATAAACTTTATCACCGTGTCTCTCTTAATGATAAACACATGCTTATGGATGTGCTAAACTTAAATCTATCAGGCTTGATTGAATTGCGTACATCTAACACCGGAAATTGTCAATAACTATGTGCATATGGTTTCCAAATAAATGAATATACGATATCTGTATTTAAATTGCAGTGCATATGTAAATCCGTTGTACTAATAATTTCATGATTATTTGGTTTATACAGTCCTCTCATATAGACAAGTTCATGTAAGAGAATATCAGATGTTCCAGAGGAGAACAAAATTACATGCATTAACCAGTTTAAAACATAACCTATTCAGGCTAGTGAAATATTTTATATCCAGTATTTAGAGAACTATGCAGTCAAGGTTTTAGAATAATGGACATCTGGAAAAATTGAATTTATATGATATCTCGAGAAGGGTATTTTAACACCGATAATTCACCCAGCAGCGATGTACATACGCACTTCTACATTTGATTAAAACATGCATACGTAAATCTATACATTAAAAAACTTAAACGAGTCCTTGATTTTTATAAATCACTCAAATTTCTTTGCAAATCATAAATACAGATATTTAAGTCAAAATTGTATTATTACGCCACTCCTGAAAATTATGACTGTTAAGTGGTCAATGGCTTAATTCCGGAAGAAGTAAATAGATTTATCAGTATCCGATAGACCTCTTAACGGGATTTCGGGAAACGGGCTAATTTGCAACAACACTGATCAAGCATGTATGAACAACGTCATCTGACGTAGTCTGCGCATATATCATCGATTTAAAAGCATAAAGCAATCAAACACTTCATTTTAACTTACAATGTGATCAGATAAATTTCGGTATGACTACTTGGAAGAACAAAAATATCTGAAAATAATGCTATACTTAATCTGTTATCTGAACATAAACCCTTTAAGTATTATACTGAGTGTCAATTTGTTTCTCAATTTGTTACATTTGGATCAGTTCATAAAATAGCTTTATAGAATGTTCATATGAAACGCATTAACTACCAAACAGTATAGAAAAAGAATAAATCATTTTTGTTGAAATCATCCAAATAAATAAATGAATATCATGTTCACAGTCGACAAATACGAGGTTCGTCCGTGACATTTAAAACGTGAGCTGGATGATCGTATTCTCCTTTCAGTTTATTTTTTTGTCTAGAATACTGTAAAAGATTTCTGTTCTTAAAATGTCACAATTATCGTCTGGCTTACGTGTATTTTCTGTGTGAAGAAAAATGCATAAGTCTCAAAATACATTATTTTTAATAAAAAAAATGGCAAGTTTAATGGCTTTTTTGAAATGGCTATATATTATCGTCTGCGGTAAGTATTAATAATCTGTTTCAACGGTGTGTCTGAAGGCCCATAATACTTATTCGTATTAAATTACAACCTAACAAGCATTTTCAAAAACATGAGTAATGGAACCGTATACTCTATTGTCATATGATATAATACTACTAGACAGCATATCACAGGAGAATGTTACATTAACCATACTTTCATTTTTCAAAACAAGCATATATCACATTTATTACACTTAAATGATCTACAGACACCCTGTTCTGTGAGACATTTCTCTAATGGGGTCTGTAAATAGAATATGCTGGTTGGAATGATTTCAGGAACTCAACCTCGGAAACCTCCGCCAATTAAAGCTAATGTCACATTGCAGAAGTACAAACGTAAAGGTTTTATCAGTACAACAAGTGATTGCTGTTGGTCATACCACGTACTACATCTAGAGCCTAGAAGTTTCAATTTATTCTTGTATATAACGCCACCACAATCACCCGTGTACGACGTTCATTCTATAATAATATCAGAGGTCATTTGCATACCGTTTATGCAGTTTGTTTTAGAAATGATATTTGCAAAACTAAAAATCAGATCCAAGTCACGCTTTTGTCAAGTACATTGATCTGAGAGCTTTGTTTTTATAAGTTATTATCTGCATATGCTGTACGAGTGATATAGCATCACTAATGACACGTTTATGCAAGTGGTAAAATGCAGTTGAATAAGGCATTACAAAATCAATGCATGACTTACTAACATGTAACATGTAATAAATGTCTAACAATGCTCAATATATGTCATCATACCTATAACAGGCGACAGGCCCTACAATACAGTTGCTATTGTGTCATTAAATCCAATACATGATATGGCGTTTTGATTGAAAAACTTTGTTTGCTAAAAGTTTGTTAGACTCAATTACAGACAATAAAAGAGCTCATTGCCAACATCATCCATGGACATAAAACGTAACCACAATATAATATTAAAACATACAACAATTAAGTCATATTTGTCCTCTTTACTGGCTTGTCAAAATGTCTTACGTATATATTTTCTTTCTACGACCATTGTTTAAGCAAGCTTTGTAAGTTTTGTTATGTCTACACATAAAAGCTTTCTGTGGTTTCCTTTGCAATTGTTTATATTCAATAATATTACATGTACCGAACAACGTGCAACGCTAAATATGATGCTATTGAATTAACCATTGAATATCATATGTAAATATAACGATTAGTCAACCAGTTATGATAATATTTGACAACTTAATATGCTCTTTTTGATAATAGATCATGCGAATATGAAATAAATCAAAGTAGTAAATGGCATATGAAAGCTTCTAATAGACGTGTGAAAGCGTAAATGATAAGCAAATACTACTCAGTGTCGGTAAAATAACTGTTGCACTTTATACATCAACGTTTTGGATTTGGTTTTTCTTCAAACTATAAATGAATATTCAACAGCATATTATGCAATATATTGTGTTAAGTTTGCACATGGTATGTTATAAGTAACGATGAACTATTTCCTATTTACATATCGGCGTATTAACAATTGCAACACAATAGCATTGACTTTGATACTTATCATTTGCTAAGGTTCGATTACCATTGTTTCTAAGCACTCCTTGATTAATCGAAAGAGCAAATGCAATAATTATATTTAACAATTAAAAACCTTTATATAGTGTATCGTATCGTGTAAAACTAGTTATAATAAACATCAAATCAAAATAGTTTTAGCCTGTAGGAAATATCATACAGATGAGGATTTTTTCGTTTTTGCAATTTGTTTTTAATTTCTTAAATGCCACACAGGTATGTGAGAATGCGTATAATGAATCATTATTGTTTGCTTTTATTGCTCGCATTTGAGTTATTTCATTTAAAATACTAAGTAGGTACATATTCTTTCATACAAACATTCTATATTTTTATACCATTAAATCTCATCAGTGCTGTTGATATGAAATCAAATCCTGCATGACTTTTTATATGCCATTGTGTTGTGTGCTAACCCATTTATATATCAATCACACAGTTTAGCATTTATGTTATCCGTTTAAAAAGTAATATGCCTTTTTATGTCATTATACTGCATCTCGCTAAATGCCACAATTCAATTAACCATTAAATAGTACCCATGCATCGCCTCTTTTTTAACAACCGACGACGTGTCAATGTCCAATCAGTCGATCGCGTCTGCAATTTCATGCCGCGATTACCCGTTGTCAGACAAGCACAATGTGGTCATTGCATATCAAGCTGCATTTGCCATATGTTGGTAGTCTGAATAGTTTTAGTTTGTCAATACATGCGTCGGAAATGTTCTTTGGATGACAGCTGTTTAATGACATGAAAGGAATAGAAATTGCCAGGCAAAAGCTCAGTTACACGTGTCCAAGTTAATTGTGCTTTTATATTCGTGTCATTATTTTCTCATTTTCCACTGTCACATTTTCAGAAGAAAACAGAATTTCCGGTGATTTTAGCGACGTTTTGAAATTATGTCGATCGGAATGAAATAGTTTGTTTTTAAAGGCTACGCAACAACACTATACTTCATTTATAAGTCAACACTCACTATTCAATTCTCGTACATGCACGACATGGAACTATTCACCTAAATGTTTTCAACCTTGATGAAAGTTATAAGTTGACAGAAATAAAACAAATGAACAACCGTCTTAAATTGCTTAGAGTAAAGACTCGCCCCAAAATGAATGAAAAAACCCGGTGTAGAAATCAAATAAAACAAAACCTTGCTAGCATACACATTTCTAGGACACTGTTATTATACAAACATACATTTATGACACATGATACCATGAAATATTATCACGATGACGCTGTGGGGTAGTAGATATGGTATCCTTCTTGAACTCAGGTGGGTGTGAATCAGAGCTCCATATGTTGCATTTCTCCTGACCTTAATTAGCCATTATGTACTGGTTTTACCCAGAGGATTAATTTGCACATTTGTATTAAGTCATAGGCTTTCTACATAATAGGACAAAATAGATACTAGTACGTTTAATATAATCTTCATTTGCATTATTGTTCTTCGTTAGAAATAAAGCTTTTTTTGATAAAGCATACATATAGTTTGCCCTAAAGTTAAGGCACTAAGGCACATTTTAAAAACGTCGAGGTAATGAAAAGATTTAACAGAAAACGAACAATTATTGTAAGATAAGCTGAGTTATCAATGTCTCGTTTAATCAATATGTATTATATAATATATCTTGATTAAACATTATAAGATTAAAACGGATTCAAGTTAAACATCTCTGCTTCTATGAAAGAAACATTGATAACGTGTATATTTATCTTGAATATTACAAAACCCTTAAAATAGTAACTCACTGGTACATTTAGGCATTAATGCAGATGCAATCTTTTATATGAAAATGTAAATGCGCATACAGATGTATCATCCAGACTTGGTCATTGGATGTTTTGTGGCATAAAATTAATCATACATGTGCCTAAATACACCAAGGTGTATAAATGGGTATCTGCGAAGGTGGTAAACAAAGTGTTGTGGCTGCAATCTGTGCCATCTTTAAACGGCAGACTTACAGCCTGATGAACATATTGTCATGTCAAGCCATCTTAACATATGTCAAATATAAAAGAGTACAATGTAAATGAGGTATATTGTTGTGTGTGTTCTATTACTTTTGACATTATTGTTCGTCGAAAAATAATGTTTATACTAGAAAACTACTACATCATATTACGTATTAAGCAATATGCATTAATGTGAAAACAAAAGCACCAATCAGTATTAATTCACAAAATCAAATTTAATACAAACAAGTGATATTGCACAATACATTGCATATCTAAAGTTGTTGTATTGTATTAATCATTCAACGTCATTATAAGAAACCATTATGTTCTAGTTATTTTTAAGTTAGTGAATGATACTGAACTATGTCTTGTAAATGCTATGTACATGAAAAAGATACGGAAATTTAAAGGTTTATCTGTAGAAGCTGGCGGACTTTTAATCAGATGTTACCTATGTGTATTGTAATTATGTTATTATTCGTCAAATTATATAAGTTAACCTTGATGTATAATATATAATATAATAAATAGGTAGATGTTAGATCAAGGCTTAGTGTCTAACTGCGATCATTAGGCTAGACATATGTTAAATACAGAAAATGAAGCAACATAATATTATTGAGATTTTAACTTACAAGTCCAAGGTTTGGTACTTGTCTTTCTATCTTTATTTATGACTAGATACGATTAAGTTAGTATGTTGTACCCTACAATGCGCTATGCAAACGCAATATGAAATTGTCGAATGACAGCAAGTCAGATAAGGTCAGTGTTTATTGAAACGGACATAACCCAACAGTGTAATTTGCAATCATATGTGGTCAGAAGAAAGTGCTGAACGAAGACTTAAGTAGTTAATTGAAAACAAGAAGAACTAAACAATAGTTAACACCACTGAGGAATAAAAGCCATATATAATAATTGGCGGTGATGTGATCTGATAGGCTAGAATAAATTGTCTCTAGTCGATGCTATGAAATCAATTACGCCTTATGTAAAACTAGAACGCAGACAAACCAGCAGTAGGCTAACTCGACGTGAATCACAATGTCAATGTGTTAGAGGAATGATACAATGAACTAAAGCATAATGCATTACATTAAACGGTTAAAGAAATGTGCATTTAACGCTGACAGGAGAAGTGCATACTAAATTCATGCTTCAATCAACGTTTATGATGTTTGACAAGGTTAAGCTGACGTTATTTATAAATATGCAAATTGTTTATTAGTTATTTTATGCAAATGACAAATACATTTGTTGTAACGGATATGCATACATGTATTTATTTATTTTTGCTTTCATGCTCGACTCTGATTTTAGTGCAGACAATATAGTTATTATTACTATTTCAACGGTAACAACCATTGTTAATATTCGATACGATGTCCTTTCGTGATCTGTTCTGTTTCATTAGTTATGTAACTTCGCTTTAACAGTATTTTTGTCATATCGCGACGTCCAGCTCAAAACAGGTGGAGTAAGACCCCTGGGGCCATGTACTCTATTCAGGCACAGAGTGCACCCGGGTAAGACCTGCGACATTCCACACGCCAGCTGGAAGGCTTCCTTACTTCTAAAATCCAAAGTGCCTAGAGCGGGATTCGAACCCACAGCGGTGAGGGGCTGATAGATTGTATATAACTAATAACAACATGTTACGTTTGAAATAAAGTAATAAATAACAAAGCAAATGGAGTGGCATATAGTATACACTCAAACGTGTGATTATATTTGTTATTTTTAGAATTAATATATGTATTTTTTCTATATTTCAGAACGACACCATGACCACGGAAATGAATTTCACGAATGCTTCGACAACCATGCCGTCGTTTAACATGTCATGCAATGATTCTCTATGCTCAAACGAATCGTATGACTACGACGATAGGACGGAGGCAATCCTTTTCTACAAGTTCGAGCGTTATGTAAGGGTTATCATCCCTATCATATTTGGACTTATAGTGATCTTAGGACTCGTCGGAAATTTACTTGTTATCGTCGTCATTGTCATGAACAAACAAATGAGGAGCACGACGAATATTTTGATTTTCAGTCTTGCGGTAGCCGATTTGTGCTTCATCATATTCTGTGTGCCTTTCACAGCTACTAGTTACGCCATTGCTGTCTGGCCATTTGGTTTGATTTGGTGTAAGATAGTGCAATACATGATGTATGTATGTGCATATGCCAGTGTCTATACGCTTGTTGCCATGTCCTTTGATAGATACCTAGCCGTCGTGCACCCGATCTCCTCGATGGCGATTAGGACACAGAACAACACGATCATGGTGGTGCTTATTCTCTGGGCAGTAATACTCCTCGTACACATTCCTCTGCTTCTGCACGTTGAGGTTGTTGGATACGACTACTACGGTGAGTACAGAAAAGCCTGCTTGAACAAACAAATCCTGGAAGAGAAGATACTTGCGAGAACCTTCTATGGGTCCTTCTTTGTTTGTGGATACGTTTTACCATTATCCCTAATATGCATATTGTACGGGTTCATGCTGAAACGTTTACTTTACGGAGTCGTTCCTGGAGGGTCGCAACGAGTTGAAAGCATTCGTTCAAAGAAAAGGGTTACACGGATGGTTGTCATTGTTGTTGTTATCTTCGCTTTATGTTGGCTCCCCATACAAATAATATTCATGGTGCAAAACTTCGGAGAGTATTCGGAGGATATTACGGCTATCGCTGCACAAATGGCAGCGAATGGACTCGCATATATGAATTCCTGCGTAAACCCAATATTGTATGCTTTTCTCTCTGAAAATTTCCGTCGCAGTTTCAAAAAACTGTTATGCTGTGGGGCAGTTCAGTATACGAAGTTTGAATATGAACGAACAAATATTCACCACAACACTAAAGATGTTCGCGAAAAGACATATACACAAGCGTCCACTAACACGAGTTCTACGTCCCTTCATACATTTTACAATAATCACCACACTAAAAACGGAAACGAGGCAATCAATAACTGTTCGCATACAGATGTTTAAAATGAAAAAGTTGCCAGATAAATATAAAACAAATACATTATATCATGGCTGGGAAGCAATGCATAAAATAATGGAATCACGAACCATTCTTGGCATAAATATCGTGTACTGAAATAAACAGATAAGAGATGTTTGCTTAATATCCATTAATCTATGTGTGTATACATCTTGTATTTCTTAAAAAAATACCCCAACATGCTTTCAGGGAAATCGACACGTTTATTAGCAACAGCTGTAAGGTATTCGTTTTACACTGTGATAACATGGAAAAGTCATGCTTTGGAGGCATATCTTGAAAGTTAATTGATTGAATCTAGATGTTTTCAACATGAAAAGTGAAATACAGTTTGTTAGTAAACAAAGCTAACCAATATTGACAGCTGTATTGAGTATACACACTCGTACACAACCTGCCTTTTGAGGACTATTTTCAAACAGAATATAAACCAACTCTAACCATTCGAGACAATCAGAATCAGAAAAAAACATATTTTACTTTGAAACAGCCGTTACCGACTATCTGGGAACAAACACACATACAATACATGTATAGAAAGCCATACTAAGCTGTATTAATGCAGGATCTGCAAGAGGAAAATGAAAATGACAGCCAAGCGTTAGAACTGTTTCCGAAATATTTTAATATGAGTTATAAAAATATAATAATCATTCACGAAAGTATGTCTTACAACATTAAAGTACCGCTATATGCGGGATGTGTATGTATGTTATCTAATCAGGTTTTGTATTATGGCGATTTAGGTGTATATACACTTATCAACATTGATGAATAAACTATGTCTCTTTTGCGTGTGTTTTATAAATCCTAAACACATGTATTGGTTCAACAATATCTGTGCCACAACAACTTTGTGATAAAGACTTACTACTAAAAACAATGTTACATAAAATTTAGCCTTTTCTTTGAGAGTATATAAACAACAACACGTGTATGTTTTTTACAATGTTTCACTTATTTTCAACCAAACAAAAATGTATGTTTTTATACATTTGACAGATTCTGCATCATTCTCTTGAGATTTAAGTAAAGTCCCTTTTAAAGTGGTACAGAATTAAAGGAAGGCAACAACACTACAGACATATAGTTGTTTCACGTTTTGCATTTTTCAGCAGAATTGTTTTGCTGATATAAATATATATATTGGAGAAGGTTGCTTTCAATATGATCTGATTTATTTTTGTGAGTGACATAGAATAAGGTATGTGTATACTCGATGTTTTGTTTATTTTCAAGGGCATAAACGTGTTAGTTTATGTCTTTCTCATATGTTTTTATCAGACTGTATCTCTTTTAAAAGCCTTTTAACATTGAGCTTATCTTCTCTGCTTTAAAAGTTCATACGTTAAACAATATTGACCTGTCTGTTACACAATGAATTATATTAATTATATTTATATCGTATGAGCATCTGATGTAAGGGATGTTTTGCGTATTGAGAAATAGAGGATAATTGTATTTTTCAGTGTAAGATTGGAATTTATTTCATCGAGTGGAAAGCAAAGGCTATATTTT
>JAULCC010387536.1:0-11452 GCA_032358795.1 Nuttallia obscurata | reverse complement strand
AAACTGTTTTGTACCGATTTGTATTTGCCAAAGTACTCTCAAGTTTGGAATCGCCTAAAGTTCCTAAGGCATCCAATGGCAGCTGACCTTAACAAAGAACAACTTTTATTGAATCATTTCTGTGACCTTTTACAATTATTTAGTTTAGGATTGGCAGTTGCTCTTTTAGCATAAATCATCATATCCGATCCTGCTGTGGCAAAACAGCTGATAAGGAGATTAAACGCACTGTTAACATCATTCTGTTCTAAGAATTAATTGTAAGGGTAAAACATGTAGTCAAAACATTCCGATATGTGATCAATAAAATTTGATAACTTAGTTTCATCCCATTTATATCTCTTACGCGCAAACCTCTGTGTGTTATCTCATACCACATCTTCATTATCTCTACGAAGCTCATGATTACATGAGAGGTACATGGCATATGAATAGATTCTATTCTATTTCTAATTTCTAAATCAATGATATAATCAGTCAATTTCATATCACACAGAAAATAATCAATTAGGCCTGGATTTGCGCTTCCAAAACAAGTGCAAGGACCTATATCAACATCTTGCCCATATCTACCATTGTGTATTCTTACGCCAACTGATTTGCACATTTGCAGCAATTTTCGACTATATGTATTTACAGATTTGTCATCGGATTTTGATCTTGGCGATGGGTGACAGTCCTCAAAATATTTACCGTATAAAAGATTTTTTACTGCTGTAAAATGTTACTGATTTGGGGAAAAAACTGATTTCAATTTTTATGATTTTATTGTTTTACGAATCTGGATGACCAGTAAAAATTGAATTCAGTAAAACTTTTCAGAACGTGCAAAATTAAATAAGTTAGTATAATTAAACTCTCATTTAAAGTATTTGTTCATTGGTTAAAATGTGAAGGTTTTGTAAAATTAAAATAACTAAGGTTAAAATTCCAAAATGTCGCCAGCAAACAGCCATTTCCCTCAGCTTAAACTATCGTCGAATTTATAATCCCGCCATTTTCTCTGAGTTTAAGCAAGTATTCATGCACTTCTAAGTCTACTTGCTCTCCCAAAATAAATTTCCGACACCGTTTCCAACTCGGGATTTCGTCAATATCCAAATCAACGGTGCGTTTCCGTGATTCATATATATTTTTTTAATTTTCTTATGGTGCAATCAGGCCGGGAAACTTCACTTTGAACTTTCTCAATGCTTTCGGCGTTCCGTTTTCACAAGCATGTTTGGCAATGTCGGCCATCTCTTTATCTGAATATTTAATGTATGGGCCCCTTTTACGAGGCGTTCTTGGACTAGTCGTCTCCTTAACGTGCATTTTACCTCGCGCATTACACACGAGGGCACTTTTTCAGAGAGTGTCCCTGTTGGTGTCTATTACATTGGTCACTCAAGCGTGTACATTCACAGCGTGTATCTATAGTATTAGAGCGAGTTTGTTAGGCATAACCGTTTCACTCATGGTTACTCGAGTTAACGCTGCCAAACTTTACACGTCTATTTTTAACTTATCTTACATGGTAGTGAAAATTAGTAAAAATTAGCAGCACGTAAAAATACGTTATACGGTATTATCATCTAACAAGTGAAACCCAGAATCATACTCAACATAGTCTTTGTCTGTAAACGTATAGGCATTAAAATCACCTGCCAAAATCAAACCATGCTCCGGATATTCCCTTTTGAAGACAGCAGTGTCGTTCTCTAAAGCTTCGAAAATGTCTTCTCTAGAATGCTCCGAAGAGTTCTCTGGTAAACATTTATAAAAACCCACAGATAAAGTTAGTATGGACGGCTTGGTTAGCCTTTCTATCATATTAAAGCTATAGAATAATTTTGCTTGCAGAGCCCTAATCGACAATGTAAAAACATTCTAATAATGTATTCTTAATGAAAACAGCAATTCCACCAGAGTTCTGAAAGCAAGATAATTAAGATCAGATGAAGGTAAGCTATTTAACCTCCTACACTGAACGAATTTAGGTTAGCAGTAAAATGCCTATCTGCTTTTATTCATTTCTATGTAACAAGCATGATTATTTTAATCGCACAAACACGTAAATCATAGTTATGCTCCCCAATGCATCAGAGTTATATGCACATTGCTTTACAAATGTCATCAAATCAATAACAAGAGAACGCCTATATCTACGGTCCTTAAATTTAGCACGGAGGTTCTGGATAAGAGTAAAGGGTCCCTAACAATTTTAAGGTCATCAGGTCAAAGGTAAAGGGCACCGTGACAGTTACCTTGAACACATAAAGTTTGTCTGATTAGTAACAAGCGTAATTTGACATATTCAGCTGAGATATGGTGACACCAGTACTGGGATAAATTTGAAATAGAACATGTCAAGCTTTGCAAACGTATAAATTGTTTTAACCAAACTGTTGCTAATTTTCTAGCATTTAGTGAATGTGGTAGACATCCATTATCAGTTATTTACATGTGAAAATGTGTGAAATATTGGGTAAAACTAACACAAATACCCCCAAAATTGTTATCCAAGACACTGATACAAACTGCTGCGATATCTAGACAAAAATGGACGTGAAACATGGGCAACAAAGGTAATATACCTACTGTTTAAAAATGGTTTTAGATATGCCTGGATAGCTGATGAAATTTAAAATCTATTTACATTTCTTAATGTTTTTAAACAAAGACTACACGACTAATGTATGCAAAGTATAAACTCTGCTATTAATAACTACCCGACAGCTTGATCATACAAACTTTTTGTCTTAATTCTTATCTATCAGTTTCAATCACTTATGTGTATAAGAAAATCTCATGTCATTTTAAACGGTCAAGACATAAACTCATGATCGAACAAGGAAGAGATTTGAATAGTGATAGAGAATATAGCTTTTGCAAAATATGTAGAAACGTCATGTTTATATAGTGTTGTTTGTTTGATGTACGTCACTTTTTGCCATCTATGGCTCATGGACGTCGGAGAAAGTGGAATGCGGTTACAGAAATATCATCTGTATAACTCCTGGTGCTTTAACGTGTCCAGTGTATACCACTGGTACACAGGGGACTGAACCCCAGACGGTCACTTTATCCTGCCACCGACAAACCAGTCGAAATGCTAACCCCACACCCTGAGCGCCAAGGAGAGAAAACCATTAATTTCCAATTGTTAAACCTTTGGTTTGATCCGACGGCAATCGAACCCGCTGCCTCCCGCACCGGAAGAGGATGCTCTACCTCTGAGCAAACCAGGCGGTCGCGACATATTGTTTTAGTCGAATAGTTTAGTTTAACTTGCAAAAGTATCAAATTATTGCGATTTACTACTTGTTAGTCAGTTTATATTTTACAAAACAAAATACTGACGTACTGAATTTTTGAAAAAAGTATAGACCTGTGCCTTGAATCCTTTTTTTTAGAATGAAACAAATCTCTAAGATTGTTTGGTTCCAGTTCTCGCATTATTTTCAATGATAATGTCATTCTGTTTAAAACAGTAGCAAACACCATGGTTTCCACAGATTTGATTTAGTTTGCATTCTCTAGAAATTGTTCCATAATACAAACCTGAACCGTAATACATGGAAGTGTTTCCTTCATATATATCGGTTATAAATAAAATACATACCACCAATCCTTCGGACGATGTGAAATTCAAAAAATCAACAAAAGATAATTCATTGAATAATTGTGCAGCTGCGATTGTATTTACATTCAGGGTATATTACTTGGCGGGACAGTTGGTGAAAGCCCTGCAAACTAGACAACCTTTGTTAGATATAACAAATGAGGATGTTTTGTGTGTGCAAATAGCTGGACTGTGTCACGATTTAGGTAAAGCGTTTTTTTCTTCAGTTCATATAACTAAATATAACATTCATAACAGGTGTTACACTTATGGAATATACGTACACTTAAAAGCAATCGATCAAGATTTGTTTTAAAAATCATATGAATTTGTTAACCGAAAGTGGAGGTAGAACGTACATACGATAATAAGATTATTATTATAAGCACTAATTGTGTGAACAGTTTCATGGTCGATGACACTACTTGCAGTATTTGCTTAAAGGTCCCCTGCCTTATCAGAGGGGTATAACTAGGGTATAAGTGTGATTTTGACATAGGTATAAATAGAAATTTGAGATAGATATGTGTATGCGCGAGATAGTAGGTGAACATTTCATTGTAATTTTATAACGTGCATGTCTGGTTGTTTTCATATATGCTTCAGCTTGTAATGTATCAGTTATGCATGTCAAATGTACTGTATGGTCATTGATCTATGTGTAAAATGCTCCCTTTTCTGGTGGAAATAAAATTATGTATATAAATATAGAATTTTTATGTAATTTTAAAGCTAACAGTTAACATATACTGGCCACAATCTATACAAGTTGAGGTTTCTTGCGTTTTTTTTGTGAAATTCGGTTGCTTGATCGCTTTATCTGTCAAACGATCATTACTTTTAGTACAATTGTGTTTGTAACCCAAAGTATTTACGATATAAATTAAATCGAACTAGCTCATGCACAAATCGATACCTTATGTTTGAGAAGCTGGCGTCGAGAGACAGACCGAAATTTGTTATTTATGCCACAATTGCAAACTAATCGCAGAAAAACAATTTCAACCTTTAACTCAGCTGAGACTGATAAACGCTATGTGAACACGAAGCTAGAATTTCGAAGAGGCACGATACTTTTAAAAGAAGCCCTAATGGATAAGCTGCTACAAATAATGCGATTAACAATTCAATTATTTTTATTTTCTAGTTCTCTTATTAGCACTGAGTAATGTAAAGTGATTATTAGTATTAGTAATGAGTAATAATAGCTCACACATGATATATAAATCAAACCTCATTTTACAGTCTTGCTAGTCATCATGACTTAACGACTATCAAAAATACGGTTTTGTGTGTTCTAGGTCATGGACCATTCTCCCACTTGTTCGATGAAATGTTTCTACCGAAGATACGTACAGAACCAAAACACTGGAAGGTGATTTTACTACATTATCCAAATGTCCTGGTAGAGTTATAGGGGCTTTTTCTGAAACTTTCTATAGATCTTTTTAGTTTTTCCAGATTATCTCAACCAAAACCACCAAAAAGTTTTATAAATAATACGAATAAGATGAAAATGAGATTGCGCCCTGGTAAAGTTCAAAATATGGCCATATTTTTTTTTTCTTTTTTTTTTTTTCATCTCGTTTATCTTGAAGACTTTTATTCGACAACAACAATCTTCTGAATTTGGCGAAGTTTTAAGAGAATGTCAGGAATACATTCCCAAAATCAGCGCATGCGAATAGGCTGTACGAATATGACCGGACAGACACGGACGATATCGGAAAACCATCGGAAAATAACGGGACTAAACCACTGACGAATACATTCTAAATCGCTGACGAATAACATCGGCCACAACTGCTTTTCGTCATTGTTTTCCGCACAATAGAAAAGGGAATTTTTACAAGATTTCCACATGAGTTTATATTTAGTTATACCTGCAACGGATTTACATATTTTGACACACTTTAAAAACGCAAAAGTTTTAGGGAAAGTCACTGTAAAAAAGTAAATTTCAATAGACCTCATATGTAAATCCGCCAATTGTATTGATATTATCATTTTCCATGAATATAACCAGTCAGTTTTGAGGAGCTAAGTTGTTTGGGTGTAATTTATCCTTGGCAAAAAAACAAGAGATGAATCTTGACTAAAGTACAATTTGTGTTTTATATGTAATATCTTTATGGTAAACATAAAGCAATAGTAGGGTCTCCGTAGCCGAATGGTTATTGTCATTGACTTGCAATCTCTCAGCCCCTCACCGCTGTGGGTTCGAATCCCGGTCTGGGCACTTCGGATTTTTCAATTGAGGAAGCCTTCCAGCTGGCTTGCGGTAGGCCGGTGGTTCTACCTGGGTGATCTCTGTGCCTGAAATAGTGCACAGGGTTCCCAAGGGGTTTTCCTCCACCTGTAATGAGCTGGACGTCGCGATATGACTGAAATACTGTTAAAGCGTCGTTAAATTTCAAATAAACAAAACAAAACTAAAAAAAAATAAAGCAATAAGTTTCCTTTACCTCTTGCTCCTAAAGGTAATATTGAATATTGGTTAAGATCAAGTAACTTAAATCCAATGGATTACTTACTTATTAAAACAGCATCTCTTTGGAATGAAACAGCTTCTCGAATCTATGTTTTAATGCCATTTTGATAGTAACATGAAACTCGTTGAGAGGTTCAGATAAAAACTGTTTGTTTATTTTATCCTGTATTACAGCATGAGGACGGGTCGAAGGACATGTTTAAGTATTTAATAGATGACAACAACCTCAAGCCGGAGTTTGAGAAGTATGGTCTCAGTGACGATGACATCGTTTTTATTGAAGAGCTTATCAGTGCCACTACACATGACCATTCTACAGAGGTTTGGACAAATATTTTATACGGCCTGTTGATATGAATAAACGCTTTAACTTAACCCTTATCCTGCTAAGCGCGACCCTGATAGAATATGAAAGTAGCTTGGATCTAGATCAGACGCTGAGTCACTCGGCGTCTAATCTGGATTTAAGCTTTTTGTCACTGGGCCAATTGTTTCTTCAAATATTGGGAGAATCCGATGAATTTTAAAATTTTAAAGGAATAAGGGTTAATTAGAGCAGGTGCATTATCCAAGAGACTTTTATTTTTTGAAGAAGAAAGAAGTTATTAAAAACGTGAAGAACGTTTATATGACTTCAAAGCTTTAATACATCATTAAAATCAAAGGTATCAGTGAAGGTATCTGTTTTGAAAAGTATTCTAATGTTGGCTTATGTTAAAAAAATGCAAGCTGTGTAACTTAAAATAATATTTATTATTTGATGTTGTTCTTACAAAGAAAAAAGTATGTGTACAAAATAAATTTCTGGAGCTGTCGAGTTGAACCCCTAAACAGTATTTATCTTATTTCATTAAATTTATAACACGAATCCATAAACTGCCAATTGAAACAGGTAGATGGCAATCAATAAATAGAACTGAAAGACTAACTTGTGTCAGCAAGGTACAGGGGACGAATTTCATTTACTTCTTCTTTGTAAAGAACTTTAACACATCCGCAATAAACTTTTGAAAACAGAATACCTTAGCCGTCCTAATACAATTAAGTTAAAAAAAATGATGCACAACGAATATACCTGAATCAAAGAAGTTGTGTGAACTCATTTATTACATAATAAAGTTAAACCAGTAACAAATACATTTATCTATTATTATCATTAATAATATCTTTCTTCACAATGTTTCAGATTGATTACTGATAAAGCACCAAACAAAAGTAGATAGCCATTGCTTACATCGCAGATAGTTTTTTTCTTTTTTAATTATTTCTTATTGTCATACTGAAAGTGTGACTGTTGTTGTACAATTTTTGTTTTTCATTACGCAGCTTTAAGAGAATTATCGGTCTTTGTTATCAGCGAGAAGAGAGATAGAGAGACGAATAGAGACAGATAAATACAGATAAAGAGAAAGAGAGAGTAAAAGAAAGATTTACCGTAATATCAGAACTGTATTACAATTTAATCTATAAGAGTTTGTCTAAATATTTGGCCGTCAATGTAACTTTTCCTTTATTTGTACTTTTTGTTCTGTTTTGTAACCTTGTTACAAACATGATTGTAATAATTATCACATTTACTTTAATTAGAGTCAGAATATTGTACATAAACAAAGCCTCATGTATTCACGTTATATGAACTGAGAGAAATGAAAATTGAAATTGAAAATTGAAATTACTAACGGCGATCCTGACGAAATGCAGAATAGTACATCTTTGTTGTCCACACTGAAGGGATTGACAAAGTTCTCAAATGACATGAGGATGCTTCTATCGTCTGCTTCTGAGACAGTTTTACTTGCTTGTCTATTGTCCATGTGATTGATTTCTTGATTTTGCATGTCTGTTTATAGTCTGTTCGATTGTTTTGTCAACTGCATTCCTTGTACCTGGAATGTCTGACCTGCTTACACTGAACCCATTCTGCTTCAGAATTTCTCTAGCTCCTTGATGTGTTGCCTCTATATTGACCAACGCCAAGTGATATACAGACAGGTACATTGCATAATTGTGAAGGTCATATGTGAAGAACAATGGACACATGTTTTGGATGTACAGTATATAGAAGTCAAGGACATTTTCTTTGGATGCTCTCAAATTGCTCAGAATGAGCCATACTTTGTCCATATAGTAAATCCAAAACTGGGCAGTCTTGCCCCTATATGACATCGTCTTAGAATTCCGGGTACTTCTGATAAAGCTGCACGAAGTCCCCATTCTCAAAGAGTTTTTTAAGATTGTCATGACACGGATTTTCAGCCAAATTTGTTTATCACTTCTAAGCCCTGTTTGACATGTTTGATTCTCATCACCTAGCACACGCGATTCGAATGCTGCAAACAGGAGCCTTTCTGCGGCTTCCAAAGTCAACTTATGCAAGTGCATAGCTCTGTTATAATGCTTTCCGGACAAGACTTGTTCAACAGAACATCTAGCACAACTGCCTGACTTGAATACGACTTCAGCGAACCCACTTCCCCGTAAACGTTTTCCAAGAGCTCCAAGGTATGACGATAAAGAGTGAAAGTCTCCCAAGTGAATAATTGTATCTTTATACTGTTCAGGATACTGCCAGACAATAGCGTAAGCCTATTTTGGTACTGCTAAATCAAATGTCACACATGTGAACTTCTGATCAACAGCTTCAGAAATCCTCTGTGAGTCTTGAAGCACTTTCTGCATTGTAGTATTTTCAGTAATAGGATAATTTATAGTAGGCATTAACTCGACAACGGATTGCCTGTGATGTTCTGTGTCTGTAGAACTGTAACGAAACCAAACCAGCCCAACTGGAAACCAACTGTTTGTCCTCAAATAAAAGTTTTCTGCACAAGAACTTCACAAAATCTGAAGAAGAACCATATTCTGAAAAGATTACTTCAGCCACTTCTATATCTGAGCAAGTTATGACGGGCTCGGCCTTACCCACCAGAATACAATCTGGAAGCTCTTCTGGTCGATATTCTACTGGCCTTTGCTTGGTAATCAATATTGATGAAGTCTGAGCTTCTTTCACTTCTCTTGGACTGTTATTAGTTGTGGTGTTCTCTTGAACCAAGATACTGTGTACCGAATGAGTGGTGCCAGATCCATATGGGGTTTCGTCATTCAAGTCAAAATTATTCGTGCACAAATGGGTGATGCTGTTGTTATCTGGTGATACTTATGTAGGTAAACAGTGTCTCTACCAACAGTACTGTTGCACATGGCTGTTTCAGGTTTAAGAATTTGTAAGATTGAAAATGTCCGAAATTATTCAGAGGTGTAAGAAGCTATGCGCTTTTGGTCATGTGTCGCTGACTGTAAGGTATGGTGTACCTTCGAGAACATGGCATATAATATTCTTTCCTGTAGATATTTTGTCATTAAGATAAAAAACTTAATGTTTCGAAAGGGAATGTCTTCAAGTAAACGACTACTTATCGTTTTTATTGATTACGCTTAAAGTAAAATTTAGAAAGATTATTAGGTTATATAGATTTATATCAATTGTTGCCGATTTCTACTAATATTTATAAAATTTGAAATAACAAAGATCCAGATGAGTGACCCTTAATATTATATAGCATTTTTGAATTATTTGGGGGAATATTTTGTCATTTATAATAACATAATTATCGATATATAATAAGCTTGATTCAAGTATATCATGTGTAATACTTTTTAATCATTAAAGAGATATAATTTATACACCAAGGTAACCTGTCCTTATTTGAAATAATGAATAGAGGTAATGGTTGGTCAGTCTAAGAAATATGCAGCAAAAGAAGATTCGTTAATAACGCAATATATGCTAGTAGACTGACTGAACAGGAAATTGGAGTTCAGCATTCAGGGGCAGATAATCACTACCGATTTCCAGAATCCGGCGGCTATTTGTCGTCCAACAAGTGCCATTCTGTGTGGAATACGTCCACCTTCAACATGATATAGGTCTCATAAATTCCCACTAGATGGGGGTGGGGCTAGGGTCCAGGCAGCCCTGAAACTATATAGTTGTTATTAAATCTCAATGTGGCGTCATTAACTTGTTATAAAAGAGTAATTTATTTAAATATAACATGCCATTTCGATGGAATAAGAGTTATTCCCCTTACATCATTAATAATCTTGAAAACGAGTTTTGTCAGTCAGTTTTAACCACGGTTCAAGTGTATGAAGTGAAACGGAAGAAAGTACTGTAGTTGCCGTCGATGTAGCTAGAGATTCCGAGGCTATTCTCTGACTGGTAATAAAAACACTATTTGATCAGAGAATTCGAAAGGAAGTCATATTATCAATTAAACAAAGAAAACGGAGAAAAACATAAATACCAAATTTTGAATTCATGATCCACTACCCAAAATATTATGTTTTCCTTTTCCGCTTTGGTCTAATGATTTACTGTATTTTCTATCGTCTCGCAAAGAAGGTATATACAATAATACATACATTGACTATTATACCTTCCCTAATGTATTTTTATAATCGATATTTCAGGGCTGGACATATACAGGTAGACTCCAAAACAAAAGTTTCCTGTACGAGGTAATTAATATGTTTCTTTTTTGTAAGTGTGATTATAATGATTCACCACCTTTAGAAACTACCTATAATCTTACTTCAACCGCTATGTCTCTAAGATTGTTTCTAAAAGAAGGTAGGAATAACTTTATTTAGAACCAAATTTATGAACGGTTTTTGAAACCACGAATTAAACAATTTTTTGTTAATTTTAACAATTGTTATATTTCCCTATAAAAAAGCCTTTATCTGCATTTATATATATAAAAAAACACCGACACTCACACAAGCACACACATACGACATCAACTGCAACAAACCATAGCGAGGCCGCTTAACACTAAAGCGGCCGACTTTATCTAATACGGGATTGGAAAAGCTCCCTGGAGAATTAAGCACAAGATTGAAACTATGTTTTATGAATTGAAAAAACGAGTCGTATTATGTGAAACCCCTAGGCTAGGTGCTGAAGGCTCAAAATTGTTTCCTAACGATATCTTAAGTTTTGACGTATGCCAACCAAATTTCATGATTTGCTTTTTTGTCATACACGAAAGAAGCCTATCGATTTTGGGTCCGGTTCGATGATTTAAGTTGCAGTTATGTCCCTTTTCGTACTTAGATTATTGAAACAAAATGTCGTTTTCGGGTGATAACTTTAGTTCTCCTTAAGGTATAATGACCAAATTTCATAATTGGCTTTTTATCATACAGGGAAGAAGCCTATCGAATGTGGGTCCGGATCGATAAAAAAACTTTCAGCAGTTATGCCCCAATTTAGACAAAGATTATTGAAAAACATGCCGTTTCCGTACGATAACTTTAGTTCTGCTGGAAGTATGCCTACCAAATTTCAT
>JAULCC010387535.1:7592-19271 GCA_032358795.1 Nuttallia obscurata | reverse complement strand
TCCTTGGGTGGACCTCTACCAAAATTGTTCAAAGAATAATGATATGTCAAAAAACATGACCGCCAGGGGCGGGGCTAGTTTTCCTTATATAGCTTTATAGAAAACTTTAACAATCTTCTTCTCTTAAACTACTTTCAAATTAATTTAATAGAAATGATCTTTGGGTGGACTTCTACAAAATTTGTTCTAAGAATTTGATTCCATGCAGAACTCTGGTTGCCATGGCAACAAACAGGAAAAACTGTAAGGATCTTCTTCTCAAAAACTAGTGGCCAGATTTGAAAATTATTTGGTGTTAGTGTTCCTTTAGTGACTCTCTACAAAAAAAATTCAAAGTATTTAGATCAGTTTAAAAACATGGCCACCAGGGGGTGGAGCAAGTTTCCTTACATGGAGCTATTCAGGTGAGGGCTTACAGGACCATCATGGTCCTCTTGTTTATTATTTGATCAGTTGATCTACCTTTAATGTGATATGACCTACATAAAAATAAAGTGCATTGGTACACAATGCTTTCTTGATTTGACTTCATGACCCAGTTTTTGTCCTCAGATAACCGATATTAAACAAGACAATAATTCTTACTGTAAAATCTGTTTCATACCCAAGTTTGGTTTAAACTGAACCGGTTACCTAGTTTTTAACCTCATATGACCCATTCAAACTCGTAAAATGCAGCCACTATTGTGCACACAAGGTTTCATGTGGACAGACAGTTGGACAGATGACAGCACCAAGAGATCACAAAGTGGTCAGATGTCAGCTAAAGACTAATATGGTGACCCAAAATGTTCTTTATGATGATGTTTATAAATATTTATTAACATGTACTACTTAAAGAAAATTTCCATTTTCAACTTAATTGCACACACATCCCTTTAAAGGACATGTATGTCACCAGGGTGAACGATATACTGCGAGCGATATTTGTTACTGTAATGAAATCCTGTTATTATTCCTGGGATGTTAATATCCTGCCAACAATCGGTACTAAGTGAAGCTTTTTTATGCAGGCATTCTTTGAGGTCTCTAACATTTCTCTGTCAATATCAAAAATATCTGCATCAGATAAATAGCATGGCATTCTTGGAAATTGTCTGTTGAATATATCATTAAACAGCCAAGATCTGAAAAATTCAACATTATTTTCTTAATGTTCTTATGCATGATTTATTATGTTGATATGTTTAAACTTTTATTTATCTATTTAAAAACGTTTTTACTTGTGCTACATTTTTTGGCAATATCTCTTTTAAAAGGGAATTACATCATCATCATCATCATTGTCATCATCAATATAAAAACTTGTTTTATTCACACTGCTAGATGTAACACTTTTGTTAATGATGTAGTTAATTGTATTCAATATCTAGTGTTCTGGACTGAAAGCATTACAAAAATTAACATAGTAAAGTATCATCTTTAATGATGTTAAGATGGCAACAAAAAGTTGTTACAAAGATAAACCTACAAAAAAAGATTTATCAAACATTTTTCAATAAAATTTAGATAATCTACAGTCACAAGTTATGTACATGTTTAAATATTTCAGACTTAATTACACACAACATACTAAATACTATTTCACGACATGGGCTTTCTGCATGCTTCTATAGTGTTTTTATGAAAGTCTGATGTTGCCTTGGTAACCATAAAACAGAGGTCAAGATCATATATGAACTGCATTCATTTAAGGTGTCAAAATGACCTCTCTAACCACATGATTATCTAGAAACCAAATGCCTAGTTAACTGCAGTTTATATAAGATATTAGAACAGAACATTTGAACACCTCCACCTTGACCTTAAAACACAGTCACAACATTCACCACCTCCCCCAAACTGACTCCAAAATCTGCAAATATTTGGAAAAGAAATTATTTTCATAAAATTATTAGGCACCATCTCATTGACAGGAATTGATGTAAGCCATATTATCACCAGCAGGAGAAACTTTCTCACACATTTCAGCATGTTAAAATGTCATTGTATTGGTACATTTAAAAACAAACAAAATTTTGAAAAAGTAAAACAATACAAAAATATGGCTATTTGCCGAAATCAAATGTACATGTTTTTTTCAATGGTATGAAACCCAAAAGCTTCTGGTATCAATCCAGTATTAAAAATCAATTTATTCTATTCAGAAAGTTCTGAATACAAAATAACACACCAAAATAACTTTAGAATCTATCAGTAAAATTCTACAGATATAAACACAAACATGCAATAATTGTAACAGCACCATCAGAACATACTGTATATCATTTCAAGCAACTTTTCTCAACACATTTCAAAAAATTAATAAAAACTCCCTCAGCCTTACTGGGTACAACTCCAGGTATTTTAGTGACTTATTAAAAACAATTTGATATATGTAGGTTAATCAAATAACCCTCAACAAAAAGCCCTTAACATGCACAAAATACAAACAAACAAAACTCCATAAAATATATGTTTTCATGTTGGTGTAAAAAATTCAAATTTTTTTGAAAATGATTTATGAGGAGTCAGTGTAAATGTATTTAAATTACTCAAGTTGTTTGTTTTCCCAATGCATTATTACTACAAGAAAATATTGGTTTTAAATAAAAATATAAAACATCAAACAAACTAAAACTAAAACTAGCAATTAATGTCAGACTTGTTGTACACTATGTAAACTGCAATTTAAATGTTTTTTTCTGATTGTTTGTAGTACATGAGCGCAACACTTGCATTGACTGTCATTAAGAGTAATGTTTCTTGAAGCTTCTGTAAGAATCAGTAATTGCTGATTAATGGATCGACAGATTGACAAGGCGATCGCTATAACACATTTTCTTGAAAACTTCACCAAAAATAATTTCAAAAGGTGCCACTTGTAACGAAGTCCTACAGACAGGATTTTATAGTACCGTTATACATGTAAAGGCTTTATGACAGTATAACAGCTTCAAGATGTCAGCATCCACATATCATTTACATACATCTAAATAATTAATGTTGTGTTTGCTGAAAATAAACAGAAAACCATGTGTTGGGAAGGAAATGTATTGGTGATCAATGTGATCTCAGAATAACAGCAGATTGTAAGCATTATTAAAGGGGATATCCTAATGTATATTTTGTTTAGATCAGTGTAAATCATGAAATAAAATTACCATAACTTCAGTCATGTTTTCATTTAAGAATTTGTCATTCATTATTTTGAAGCTGTGATTAATTCTCAATGTACACCCAAGAAACACATAAACTGAACAGACACCACACAGCTAACGCTGCATTTACAAATTACTGTTACTCACAAATCTACAGCCATTTCCCCAAAATGTTAATTTTCCAGATGATTCACACAGACATTTAATATTTGCATTGATATTAAAATACTGAGCACCAAACTTACCTTTTAAAACAAAATATTTTATTTGAATTATGAACATTTAAAAGTTATTAAGTGGAATCTCTTGGTTTGAAACATTATTCATAGTTGGATATTTATGTATTTATTTTTTAATGAATTAAGTTATTGAATTATTCAAAGCAAATGAATCTTCGTGAAAGAAGCCAACAAACAAAAAAAAGGGATATAATCTTTAACATCATTATCACAGTGATGGGAATTTCCTCTCCATTGAAAAAAATCAACAAAAAGCAAATACTGGCAAAAAACTGCAAATTCTGCTATCAATTTCTCTAGCTATTTCTTTAAAAATGCAATATTTTAATCATTTGGAGAAATTCACAATTTTTAGCAATCTCTTGCCATATCCCCAGGTAGTGGGTGGGATGACCTTGTTAGAGTTAATTGAATTAATATTTTTACTGAGGATGTCAATTAAAACATTCTAGTGGATGTGTCTATATAAAGTCCCCAAAAAAGTATCTTTATACTAAACACTAACCAAAGAAGGTATATCTGACCAATGAGACTGGTCTATAGAACCTATCCAAAAACGGTATGCATCTCCATATAGTGAACAAGTAATCTGGAAAATATATCAAAGAAAATTGAAACTATTAACTCTTATCCTGTTGTTCAGAACTTGCTGCATAACATCACATTGCAAACAGTGCAGACCCTTATTTCCCCAACAGTATACAGAAAACCAGTCCCTTTGCTTTAAGCAACTGCCCCTTTTAACCATAAGGTAATGGCAAACAATGCAAAAATTGTTTTGAGATAAAAAATCAACTCTTCAATAGTGCAGTATATGGTGCCTGCCTGCACTCTGAGGGCTGAGGGTTTGAGCCTCAAAGAGGGCTTCATTAGACACCCAAGTATTGATTCTACCTTGTAAATACATTCTAAAGTGTTTCTATTAGCCATGTGCTTGCGACATAATAATGAATAAAGTTCAAACTAATGCCTATATAAGAGTGATGTATTAAAAAGTTCAATATTCCCTGGTCAATATCAACTTTCCATCAGGGAGCATTATAGATACAGTAGCTTACTGAGAAATATTGACAAAACAATGACGCTATAAATACATGAGATGTGAACATATATATATATCTGTAGATACTGTATATATATCAAGGCAGATCACTGAATTCTTAAGAATACTCATATAATATACAAGTCAAATAGGCCTTACAAAAAAGGATGAGTCCAATATCCCGACCTACCAAAATTTTAGCCACTGCTATTTAGGGGATAACTGCACCGTCCTTGAAGATTTACCAACGTATATCGGTTGTTTATTTGTTGCAAATTTTAGTAAACACGCGACGCGTTAATGTTGTATATAAACGGTTATTTGCAACATATAAACCACCGATATACATCGGCAAATCTTAAAGGAAGGCGTGGTTATCCCTATTCTAATGCAATCTGATAAAATGTGTTTAGTAACGCTTTCAGTACCTTGATGATATTCAATGCAAACGGTTGTGTGACGTCATTATGATGTTCTGAATATTGATAAGGCTCTCCGACAGTATATCATAGATTTTTATGCTGCAAATTTAGACCAATTACCCAATCAAAATACTTGTTACAAAAAAGTTGCATAAGAATATAAGTTTGTTTGGCATAACTAAACAATAACAATACAATTCAAATTCTACTGTTTATTTAGCCAATACAACAATAATCCTTTCTACTTACCCTGATGATTTTAAACAAGAAATCGGACACCATTATCTTTGTTTTAAGTCATATAAGGATTAAGGATAAAGCTTATTTTATCAACAAGCTAACTGAAGATTGATTAGACAAGGCAAAAAAACCCCTTAAATAATTGAAGTTCATACCCAAGGAACATAAGATTTATTAGACATGGCAGAAAAGGCTTTAAAAAATTACAGTACAGCCCTTAGGGACACATGATTGATTGCAGTTTCTCATTGTTAATTGATTGATTGCAGTCACTCATTGTTAATTGATTGATTGCACTCTCTCATTGTTAATTAATTGATTCAATCTCTCATTCTTAATACATTGACTGCAGTCTCTCATTGTAAATTAATTGATTGCAGTCTCTCATTGTTAATTGATTGACTGCAGTCTGTCATTGTTAATTGATTGACTGCAGTTTCTCATTGTTAATTGATTGACTGCAATCTCTCATTGTTAATTGATAGATAACAGTCTCTCATTGTTAACTGATTGATTGCAGTCTCTCAGTGTAAAATGATTGGCTGCAGTCTCTCATTGTTAATTGATTGATTGATTGCAGTCTCTCATTGTTTATTGATTGACTGCAGTCTCTTTGTTAATTGATTGACTGCAATCTCTCATTGTAAAATGGTTGAATGCAGTCTCTCATTGTTAATTGATTGACTTCAGTCTCTCATTGTTAATCGGTTGACTGCAGTCTCTCATTGTTAATTGATTGATTGCAGTCTCTCATTGTTAACTGATTGATTGCAGTTCCTCATTTTTAATTGATTGACTGCAGTCTCTCATTGTTTATTGATTGACTGCAGTCTCTCATTCTTAATTGATTGATTGTAGTCTCTCATTGTTTATTGATTGACAGCAGTCTCTCATTGTTAATTAATTGATTGCAGTCTCATATTGTTTATTGACTGGTTGCAGTCCTTTATTGTTTATTGATTGATTGCAGTTTCTCAAAGTTAATTTTCTCAGCTATTTATGGAAATTGCTTTTATCAATTCTACTAGAATCCCATCTCAACAGGATTAATTTCATCAGTTCAAAATATCCATTTTGGTGCTGGCATCAATTGTTTAATTGTTTAAGCACATGTATCACAAGAGTTCTGCACCTTGAAACACAGTTTCCAGGGTATATGACAATGAGAAACTGGGATTCATACAAATCTAAATAGTAGATATATAAATCTTGTAAGAAGATTCCATATAATGTTATCAACTCCAGCTCACCTGTATTTAATTAATCTGTTGTCCTGTATAAAGAGAGATGATAAAAAAGGGAGATCTTTTAAATATCAATAACAGACATTTCCACTTTAAAATAAAAATGAAAATACTTTGGTCCATTCTACACCAAAATAATTTTGGTTTTGTAAAAAGGTTACATTAAAATGAATGTACTAAAATAGTCAGCTACTAAAACAGGTGCAGCTACAGAAACAGGTGTAGCTTTGGAAATAGGCACTCTCATCAATTTGATTTTCCTCATATACAGCAATGTGATGACATTAAGGAGAAGAATCGGTTACTGCTCTTTTCCGTGGTAGTATTCATTTTTTACTGTGATACCTGGAAAATAAAACAAAAAATTAAAACATTCTCATGTATGGTTTTTATCTCATTTTTTACATATCTGGGATTTTTACACAATTTCACAACTGGGCCTAATGGTGAAGTAGTAGCAGTGCTTATTTGTAAATCCAGAGGACTCTGGTTTGACCTTACTTATCAAGTTCAACTCTCTCATCAGATTCATAATTTTCCACTGGAAATCTGACAACTGCACATATTATTATTGATACTTTTGCAACAACTGGTATAAAGTTACAAAGATGTCTCAATCCTTACCAAGTGCTTATGTTTCTAAAAAAAAAATTTAAAGTTTAGCATTGAAACTTTATTAAATTTATAATAAATGTTTAAACATTACATATCATTTAGAGTTCTTGAACATAAAACAATTGAAACAGAGGAGTGAAGCTACTGAGGTAGTTCTGTACATGACAAAGGTAACAAGATCACCCATATTGTATGTAAAAGTTCATATCTATTTATAAATGCAGATATTCTTTTCAGAAAAACTTTTGTTATCTTTGATGTATCTACCTACAAGTAGTACTAATATGCCAACTACTTTTTGGGAATGAATATTGGATTGCACCTGGAAGAAGTAAAGGAATTTGTAAAAAACTGACTGATCTATTTGCAAGATTTCAGGATTGAGTCATATAATTGACAAAAAAATTGGAAATAACAACATTTAAAATGCTTATTGTTGTAAGGAGTATTGCAAATTTAATTTCATAAGAAACTTTCAATGGACTTGTGAGAAATGCAAAAATCCTCAGTCTCTAACAGACAAGTACATCCATTAGTGCATTCATCAAAGATATATCTACACATCTATCTTTGAATGATTTTATGTAACTCATCACACCTTAATGGATTCAGCCATAAAAAGTTCATTTGCATATAATATTCATGTGTCCAATGCAAAGGGGGATAACTCACCAACATCTGGGAGTGATCTTTGCCCCTTGTGTATATTCACCATCCTGGTTGGTTCAGTTGCTCCACTCTGTTCAATTATAATACATGTGTTGTTCAAAGTTTTGAATCTGCATGTTATGAACTTTTTACTGTCCATTCTTATACATCTGCTTATCAGTATATGTAAGTGTAACTGATGACTCCAATAAATACAAGACTAAGTGGCCAAGTGGTTATGGTCATTGACATGAAATCTCTCAGCCCCTTACCACTGTGAGTTCGAATCCCGGTCTGGGCATTACAGAATTTTGCAAGACAGAAAGCCTTCTAGCTGGAGTGTGGTAGGTCAGTGGTTCAACCCGGTGCACTCTGTGCCTGAAGTAATGTACATAGGTCACTGTGGTCTTCCTCTACCTGTTATGAGCTGGACATCATAATCTAACTGAAATATTGTTGGAGCAACATTAAATTCACAATACACAAAAAAACAGTTAAATTACAGTTTATTTTATCCTGCTGTGTTTTACATTTGTCCAATCATTTACTTACCTACTACTTCAAACCTTGAAAACAAAACAAGAGGGCCATGATGGCCCTAGAGGCGCTCACCTGCATATGACAGCCTTAACCCCTGGAGGCCATGATATTTTTACAGATCAAAATAATTTGAACAATCTTTTTAGAGTGTCACACAACAAACATTTATGCCAAATTAATTTCAAATCCGGCCTTTAGTCATGGAAAAGAAGATTTTTTAAGTTTTCACCATATACATATAAGGATAACTGACTCCACCCCTTGGTGGCCATGTTTTTTAACAGATCAAAATAATTTTAATAATCTTTGTAGAGAGTCACACAAGGAACATGTGTGCCATATGATTTTCAAATCAGGTCACTAGTTTTTGGAGGAGAAGATCTTTAAAATTTTCACTATATACATATAAGGAAAACAGACTCCACCCCCTGGAGGCCATGTTTTTTTACAGATAAAAATAATTTGAACAATCTTTGTACAGGGTTACACAAGGAACATGTGTGCCAAATTATTTTCAAATCTGGCGACTAGTTTTGGAGAAGAAGATTTTTAAAGTTTTCACTATATACAGATGAGGAAAACAGACTCCGCCCCTGGCGGCCATGTTTTATTACAGATCAAAATAATTTGAACAATCTTTGTACAGGATTACACAAGGAACATTTGTGCTAAATTATTTTCAAATCTGGCCTTGAGTTTTGGAGAAGAAGATTTTTAAGTTTTCACTTTATACTTAAAAGGAAAACAGACACCGCCCCCTGGCAGCCATGTTTTTTAACAGATCAAAATAATTTGAACAATTTTTGTAGAGGGTCACACAAGGAACACACATGCCAAATTATTTTCAAATCTGGCCTCTAGTTTTGGAGAAGAAGATTTTCAAAGTTTTCTTTATAGAAAAATCTTTATAGAGGGTCACCCAAGGAACATTTGTGCCAAATTATTTTCAAATCCGGCCACAAGTTTTTGAGGAGAAGATCTTTAAAGTTTTTCCTTTTGGTTGCCATGGCAACCACAGTTCTGCATGGACTCAAGTTCTTCGAACAACTTTGAAAGAAGGTCACACAAGGAACATATCTGTAAAGTTTTATTAAAACTGGCCACGCCGTTTAGGAGGAGATGTCGTTTGAAGAAAATGTTGACGGACGAATAGACAGACAACGGATGGACAACAGACAAACATTGGTCACAATAGCTCACCATGAGCCTCTTGTTCAGGTGAGCTAAAAACCTAATCAACATGTTTTCCTACATTAGTTTCTTTTTAATGCATTTATTCTAGGAATACAGTTTTAATTACTTTATAGAACTAATCATGTAGTATATATTCTTGTTATATAGTTTCTTAAAATATAAAGTGCATTTTACTACATTCAGTGCAGATAAAATATCTTATAGAACAAATTATGTACAGAATTAGTGTAGGCATTTTGTTAGTGTCAATTTTTGTAATGCACTTTACTTAGAAATGCTCTATAGTTATTCTAGAGAAAGAAGTATACAGTAGAATTAGATAACATGCTAAATTTAATTGTTAGTTTTCTTATTCAGGCAGTGAAGTTGAAACATGACATGTTAGTAGCTGAAATTAGTTTTGCAAGAGTACTGTTTCAACATTTACACTTGGCAACTTGACCTTTCAATGTATTTTTTTTGTACCCAATACCAAGGTCAAAACAAGGACTCTGCAAGTGAGTATATCTCCAGAACCTCAGACACTTGCCACGTGTATTTCACACAGTTAGCCACCTGTATATCACATTGATATAAAATGTCCAAAATAGTGAAAGCAAAAAGTATTGCATACCTCTACCAGAGTGTTAGGATTTAACCTATATCCCATTTTTTTCAAATGATTCCATTAGTTTCTTTAAAAATTAGAGGATCCATGATAAAAAGTACCATGGTTAGCACAGCAACTAAATTTGCTTATAGAACAACAGTAGGACCTCCGTGGCCGAGTGGTTATGGTCATCGACTTGGAATCACTCAGCCCCTCACTGATGTGGGTTCGAATCCTGGTCTGGGCACTTCGGATTTTTCAAGAGTGGAAGCCTTCCAGCTGGCTTGTGGTAGGTTGGTGGTTCTACCTGGGTGCACTCTGTGCCTGAAATAGTGTACAGAGGTCCCCCGGGGTCTTCCTCCACCTGTAATTAGCTGGACGTCGCGAAATGACTGAAATACTGTTAAAGCGACATTAATAGCCTAATAAACAAACAAACAATGTACAAAAGTATAAAGAGACATCATATCCACACTGGTCCTTATCTAGATTGAAATTAAGGGGCATATTAGCCCAATCTATGCTAATAGAAGGCCATGCGTTTCCTATTTGTGGCAACCTCTTACCTATATTTCCCTAATAACTCCCTCAACCCCACCCCGGCAGTATATTTTGCAAACAATATCATAGTGGTAATAAATTAAAATGATATATTTTGGGTTTGGCCTAAGTTTTTTATTTTAAAATGATAAGGTGTGCACTTTTCCTATTGTCAAAAAGGACAACATTTTTTCTCTGAAAATCACTACTTTATGGAAAATACATATTGCACTATTTGAAGCCAGTTTGGTAGTTATAGCATTTCATTTATTTGTACAAACACAATTATTCGGGTGGAAATGTCCTTCAGTTTTGGCAAGTCTACTAACTTTTCTGACATTCTTTTTTTTGAACTTGTAGCAACTTATGAATACAGTATCCACGGAAACGCCAGTGGCCTGTTATCCTGAAAGCTCATCTGGGCAACCAGGTGAGCTAAAAGTTTTGATGAGATTTTATTTACAAAAATTAAAAAGATTTCCATCAGATTTTATGATGAAGATAAAAAAAAAAATTCTACAAGATTTAAGTCAAAGAAATGAAAATGTTTTGCACAATCATTAAATGTTTGAAGCTTAGATTTTATTAAAGATAAAATTTCAGAGCCTGCCTACACACCATATAAACTTTAGTAACCCTAACTAATGAGAATTTAACCAGAGCTGACAAGAGCAACACATCTGTCAACATGATATTGTGTTATCACAGCTCCATAAAGTATCTACAAAATCACTTCAAGAAACTGAGTCAATGGCTAAAACATCACAATGGGAACTGACTTTACTATAAGCTTTAATTCATCTTGCTGAAAAAATTACACACAAAAAAGCTTTTGTAACCTTAATCTCCTTTGACTTATATCAGATAATATTACACACACAAAAGCTGTCATAACCTTCATCCCCTTTGACTTATATCAGGAAATATTACTCACACAAAAGCTGTCATAACCTTAATCCCCTTCGACTATATCAGGAAATATCACACACACAAAAGCTTTCATAACCTTCATCCCTTTTGACTTATATCAGGAAATATTACTCACACAAAAGCTTTCATAACCTTCATCCCCTTTGACTTATATCAGGAAATATTACTCACACAAAAGCTTTCATAACCTTCATCCCTTTTGACTTATATCAGGAAATTTTACAAACACAAAAAGGCTTTCATAACCTTCATCCCCGTTGACTTATATCTGGAAAAATAATTTTGTTTTTGTCTAA
>JAULCC010387313.1:0-11453 GCA_032358795.1 Nuttallia obscurata | reverse complement strand
TGACGATGGAATCAGAAACCATTTGGTCTACCTACAGACAGACCGACCAACACACGTGTGCAAAGCAATATACCCCCTCTTCTTTCAGAAGCGAGGCATAATAAAATAATTCTGAGTCCATTATTCAAGAAATATGTTCTCTAAATCCTTCTTATCAATTGTACTTATTTATCACATGACATTGCTTATTTCCGGTGTAAAATAGTTATCACATATTTTCTTACACAAACAACATGTTACGTATAAGAACCATTGACGTCACATCGTAAAATAGAATATATTACGAAATATGACATCATAGACTTAACTGGATTATCAATTTTGTTTGAATCAATAAGAAAAATCTTACTAACCTCTTGTTGTATTGTCATGTGATAAAAAGAATATCAGATTCGTTTCCACCTAATATAAAATCTTATAAGACTCGTCCTGGAACCTTTATTAAGCTCACCAGAGGCTCGCTTAATTAAAATTCCTGGACTCTTCTAATTAAATTTTATTTAAAGTGAAAGCTCATCAGATATCCTCTATATACATGGATAAACCAATACTGTATCTTCTATCAAGCTGCATTGCTTAAAACAAAATACTTTTTGTTTAAATATATCTATTTGTGGATTACCCTATATATTATTGTTTGTTTATCCATTTTGGGTTTTAGTCACACTGACATGATAAAGGTCAAGTAGCAATTTTTCAGGCTTTTCAAGGTGGAGAAAGACCCCAGTTGTACTTGGGTAGAACCATGACCTTTTGTAAGCTTCGATTCCTTACGTGAAATCTTAGACTGTTTGATCCAAGTTAGAATTAGAAACAACAATTTCAACGACTCAAGACACTGAGTCCCAACATTAAATACTGTAAGTGCTAATTTAAAGACAGATTTCAATGTTTTTTTATGTTCTGCTGTTTGAAGTAAGATATCATGGTCTGAGAAAATCAAAATAAAACATTTATAAATGCATTTGTTTTAATCTAGTTTAAACTTATTTATTTTATCTCCATTATGTTGAAAGCCTGTGGCTTGTAGAAAACACTTTCGAGTGTTTCCTGGATAGCATCAGAACTTGGTGAACATTATATGAAGGTCAGAAGAAAGAACCTTCCCCCACTTCAGGGCTCAAACCAACAACCTCCTGAGCACATGGTAGACACCACATGGTAGACACTGTGCCCTTTTTGTGTTTTCTGATATATAGGTATCGAGTTAAGTAGTGAATGCTATTTTAATACAGAAGATGAAAACGTAATTTCTATCTTTGGCTACCTACCTGTGCTTCCAAGCAATACTGTCTTCTAAGTATATCCTCACTGAAATAATACAGGTATAAGTGTTATATCTATTTATGGTACACAAACAAGTAAGTTTTATTGCGACATTTCTAAGTATGTTATCATAATCATTTAATTTATTCAATCAGGTAAAAATGTTTATTTAAATATTAATATGATGCTTTCTTGCTGGTTGCTCAAAACAACTTTTAATTGATAAGTTTCTAATACATTTATATTTCAGAAAGGCACAACATATAATATTACACATTCGTAATGGATTTAAATGGATCTTGATCAATTTTGAATTATTAACTTAAATAAAAAATAAGCAGAAGTCAAGTCATTCTTACCAAGCAACAAAGTTGTCTGGATAGTGGATTATTCTAGGTTTCTTGCTATATGGTTAGAATGTACACATTGATGTTGCAAAGTTAAGCAATATTTGTCAGAATTATCAAGTGATTAGGTGACAAAAGTGTAATGTATGAAATGTCCATTTGATGTATACAGATATTTTAATGAAGATAATCTTTACGATGTTTGACAGGATCACTTTCTTTATGTACAATGAGGGAGGGTAGTGATCATGAATTTAAAGTTGTTCTCAACTGACATGTGAGGTGTGCAAGGTTATCTTGCACTACAGTAATCAGGGGTGAAAAGTTCCACCCATGGTGGATTCTAACCCACAAATCCCTGCAACATTAGCACAAGGGCTATCTACTGAGCTACCCGGGCAGTTCAATCCACCACAGCACCGTGGTGTAAGCTTATAGGGAAGTTAAAGTCTAGTGAGGCTGGTTGTTTAGTGGACAGTCAGATGACTGACTGATTTTACTAGGTCAATGTGAGGGATAAATCCATTAACGGTGTAGAGATTCGTCATTCATAAATCTCAATGTGAGGGCAAGTTTGATGCGACTGTGATTAAATAAATGTGCTCAACTTCAATTCTGAACTGAAAAAACAAGCCCTTTCACTACAGATAGTATTTAACTAAAATTTACGATTATTTTTTTATAGATGTGCTGCATTATTGGAACGCAAACAGCCTTTCATCACTTTTATTTTAAATCAAGGACGTTAGAGCAAATCGGGGGAAATGAAGGTTCACATTCTGCTGTTAAGTAGTTCACATATATTACTTACTCATATACATCCTTTGCATATTTTACACCGTAAGCAGTGACTAAAGTTAATGCCAGTGACTTTTTCAAGTGATTTCTCACCGTTTTAACTGCTTTTATCACGAATGACATGTGCGCGAATTATCATGACACCGCTAAACTTTTCATTGGATTGCTTTGGGTGAATCAAGCGCTTCGATATTCGGCTGAATAAAGCTGAAACGAATAACAAATAAAACATAAATTGACATCGTCTCCCATAATAAGGCTTTCAAAATATTGTAGTTTCCCTATGTTTAAGAGTTAATTAATTGTCACAAAATTTTAAAATTTACGATTAACTGTATAAAACATTTATGTGACACAGTGCATACAATTCAGATATAAGTTTTTTATTTACTGAATGAAGCCTATTACACTTGTATTTCTAAGATTTACCATGATGCAATTGGAAAATGGCTTTTGTCAAAACTCACGTACTGATCATGAATTGAATGACTTCTGCTGCAACTGTTGAGTGAGAACATCAGTAGTCAAAGAACCTAAATATCAAAAGTCATTAATTTGAAAAACACATTTTTTTGTCAAATAGAAGAAGCAGTAAAATGTTTTAAGCACATACATAAGTAATGAATATCTGAGAGGAAGAAGTGCATGTTTCAGTGCAGTTAGACTAACTAAGAGTCTAAAACTGTACCATATATTTTGTTTCTGTAATAACTAATGTAGATAGCGTTTGCTTTTCCTTTGCCATTTTATTCCATACGCTCATCAGAGTGACAACCCAAAATCTCATCTTCTCTATCATTTAAACTCTGAAAAGACCTTTATACATGTTATTGGCTTCCCTCAAATTTTGTTTGAATAAGTTATAATACAAAGACTCCTTATGAAATATACCACTTTATCATATAGCTTTAATAATACAAACACAATCTAACAAAATTTCAAGTTGTCATCCAAACATTTTTATTTCACTGACTGAACAAATTCGACTGACATAATTCAGACAAATACTCTCATGGAAAAGAATTCACATAAGCTTATATATAAGCTTGCTTTCTTATCCATGCTTAAATTCTAATTACTTTTGTATTATGTGTTGTCTATTTAAATATACTTTGTATATTTGTGAAATAAATATGTTTATTATTATATAACTTATATGTATAATATGTATATTAATATAAAAAACTAACTCCATACGCCTCAAAACATTGACAATTGTAAATTAAAATACATTTTTATGCCTTGTTTGTTGAATTTTACATAAATATTAACAATTTAATCACATCTTAAAATACTTAATGAGATGCACTAAATGCAATGAAAGGCTACTATATAAGAGATATGCCCCCCTCCCCCTCCAACACACACACACACACACACACACACACACACACACCAAATTTGGCGTCATATGTGACTGCAACTAACTATTAGCAGATAGGAATGCCTAAATGCGATAAACTGCACTGTGTATTCGGCCAGATCAAAAGAATGGGCTTAGTCTAGATAATTATTGGTCAGTCCTTATCAGCCCCTATAGTGTATTTCATTAGATTATGTCAAATACCCCTAATAAACCCACAAATAACACAGTACGCCAAAATGCCCTTTTGAATGCCTTTATGCTAGAAAAAGGGTAGTAAACAGAAATTATGAAACTGGCAAGGTTAGTGTATATATGTTGAGAATTTAAATAATCTTAACCCTTAGCCTGCTGAAAAAATTGTCGTCTGCAAAAACTGTCATCTGTCACTTTATTCTGCCTAGATTTTAATTTCATCGGATTCAACCAATATATGGAGAAACAATTGACCTAGTGCCAAACAGCTTGGATCCGGATTAAACGCCAAGTTACTCGGCATCTTATCTGGATCCAAGCTGTTTGCACAATCCATTACAGTTGCGCAGCAGGTTAAGAGTAAACAAGTTAATTTTTTTTTTATCTTTTAGATTACATTTGTTTGATAAACCAAAGATGTAGTTTACTGGGCTTCTAGGTTTTCATGTTTACAAGAGTGATGTACTGATATTCTTGATGAAGAAGATTTCTCCAAGCTGTTTTCCCAACATGATCTCTCTGCTTCAATGCTTGCTATTCTTATGTATAGGCGGGTCATCAATCACAGGACCACTTAACATTCATTACATCTTCGACATATAACAAGTGGTTAAAATCAAAACACAATCAAACACCCCGCCCGGCCCCCTCTTTGCTAATATTGCCGTGTCATGAAACAGAATTACATATAATGTTTTAAATGTAATTATATCGCAAATGATAATTTTCTGTTTCACTAATCCTTATTGTTGTTTCTTTTTTTTTTTTCAAATAAAGCGCATGCAAAGTCTTTGCGTTTAATTCTGACAGGTTTGCATTTCCGTTGCGCAAAGGTAGAATTTTCCCGAAATTTTGCCCAAGCCAAAGGGAGGTTACTGTAACAATCAAGTTGATGTAATATGTCAGAAAGCATGCGAATCAAAAAGACAGAATCGAACTTCGGTGTATTTAATCACTAACGTGAATGTATTATATGTAAATTGGAGAAAACCTGAATCTTTGATTATTGGTCGATAAAAATCTTATCGTAAATTTGGTCAAATATACAAAAAATTAGCCGGAAACTTTCACCGGCGTCATATTTGTATACACTACAGACAGCATTGACAGAGTAAATATCGTTAAAATGGGTGATCGAGAAGCTTTGAAAGAACAAATTAAAATACAAGGAGAACTCGTGAGGAAATTGAAGTCAGAAAAGGCCGATAAAGAAAGGGTATTGATATCATGTTTTAACTTTTATTTTAATTGCATACTGTATATAATGTTAATTCACTGTTTTTAAATCTCTCTCGGATGTATAATGTATAACTGCTCTTTTAATTAAGAAATGCAATCTCTTTCAGACCAGGTTAAAGGCCAATGTTTTGATCTATCCCATACACATCTTTAGTCAATTCAAAGAAATGTATACATAACTGTGGAATATTGTTTTGTAGATTTGATGTTCAATTTTGGGGGTTTTCATTATAAACTAGGGGTGCAAAAATCAAATTGCTAAGAATATAGTTATCGACGATATTTTAGCAATATACTTGAATATCACGCAGAAGTGATATCTCCCATTCATTCCATATGCAATTTGCATTACAGAATGAGTGTGTGGGGAGTGTGTGGAGCATAATGTCTCGGGTTGACAAATCCTATACACCCTTGGAGGCATGTGTTAATTTTATATTCCTACCTTCAAGTACTGGTTCTACCCAAACAGCAGACCTGAAACAGTTTGAATAACCCATAGGCTTCCAGCATAATTGATTTTAAGTTAACAAGCTTAAATTACCAATAACTGGCATAATTGTATTTTCAGGAAATTTTAATTGTTTATGAAAAAAGCTATGTCCAAATTCATTGTTATGTTTTTTCACAGCTAAAGAAATTCTTTTCTTACAAACATTGCCATAGTGGATTTATTTTTGTAATGTTTCTGTCTGTGTTGAATATTGCACATGACAGGTATGTAAAAGAGATATTCAATCCTGTTCATACATGTATGCAACAGTTTAACAAGTAGTTTGTAACTCTAATGTCAAATGGCAACCTGCTGAGTGCATATCTGGAATTTTATTTCTCTGCTTTTTTTATCCTCATGTTACCAAATGGTTGCTCAAATTTCAAAGTTCTACGTATTGTTCAAAAGTTAACTTTGAGGTCTGTCTAGGAAAAATCAAGTCTCATCAGAAAATAAATGAGTTGTGAAACGGGTAAGTATATACTTGCTTCTGGCCATGCAGTGTCATACAAACCCAGTTCAATTATATCAGTCATTTTAAAAATAAAAAATATCTGAGATTATAAGTTGTGCAACAGCTTAAGTCAAAATGTTTACCGTGATGGATTATTGCCAAGTTATAAATTGATTTACTGTCAGGTATTCTGCTAACTGACCAGGAAGTGTTTACATTTTCAAAGAAATCAGTTTGTCAGTTGAATTCCCTACCCTGACCCACTATATTTTCTTTAATAGAATTTGCACTTTTGCATTAATTTAGCTTCTTGAGGGTAGGTGTTTAAAGAAAATTAGTTAAAAATGCTTTGAAAACACATACACAATACACACACTCATTTGATCATATCTCTACAAAATTCACTTCACCTTGAGAGAGAATAGGATAAAATTGAATAGGTGTGAGTTACCAGGTAAAGATAATAAGCTTATACATAAACTTGATGAGCTCCAGATAAGAAACATATTTTTAGAAATTTGGTTACTGTTTTCCATGTCTCTCTACCAAACCTTATCTTGTGGGTACTCTTAAGAATCACTTGATGACGCAATTCTTGAGAGTACCTTCAAAATAAGGTTTGATTGTGAAACATGGAAAACAGGCTTGATGAATTTCTATGATACGCATCTTATCTAGAGCCCTGCTTGCTAGCTTAATTCTTCACCTAACTTTGAAGAAATATCCTTACAGAGTTTTAAAGAGACCAATGGAGACCTTGAAAATATAAAGAGATAAAAAATGTATAGCATTACATTATATTGCATCAGAATTTTCTTATCATACACAATCCATGTACTGGGTATAATAACTTGACAATTAAGAAATGTTCTGTCTTAATTAATAAACATTTATGAATCCATAATCTGTAATGGTAGGGTAAGTTATTGTATAAAGGTATAATTTTTTAGATTAATAGATATATCTTGGTATTTCCAATAGTGGCAGCTCTGTCAGGCATTGAGATATGGGCAACTATGCAGCATACTGTATTAACAATCGCTTAATACTTCTGATTTCTAGTTATTTGCACAAAAACAGATATGTGTAGAAAATCTTGATATCATAGATCCTGATATTCCTCTAAGAGGCTTTTTCCAAAGTTACCTAACACAGAAGATGACAATTAAGACAGACATAGTTATATGTACAACTTTTTTCCATTCTGATTTACTTTACAAGTGCCAAAGATCCTGATCTGACTGCCTAGATGTGCAACTCTTTCATAACATTCAGTACTGCATTTGCATATTTTGTTCTGAGTTTCAGAAGTCATCAATTTTTTTCATATTTACTATAATAACCTTTATGTGCATTATTGAAATCAAATCATTATATCGACTTGCCTGCTTTATTTCATGTAAAACAAAATCAGTTAGAAAATCAAATATTAATGAAAATAATTAATGATAAGTAAAGTTTATGTTATAGGGTAAATAAAGGGATTCTAGAAATTCATTTCACAGAAATCACAGAACTTAGTATTCAAGTCAAGGTCCCCAATAGGGGTTTGACTAAATGGAAGATAGAGAGCATGAAGAAACAATTGTAGATAGGGTATTAGTGTGTTGTGTTCATTTGAAAAACATAGCAAATGCTTCATACATCTGTTTTTAATACTTCATGTGAAGTACATTTTAAGCAAATGTTTCATACATCTGTTTTTAATACTTCGTGTGAAGTACATTTTAAGCAATTGCTTCAGACAACTGTTTTTAATACTTCATGTGAAATACATTTTAAGCAAATGCTTCATACATTTGTTTTTAAAACTTTATGAGAAGTACATTTTAAGCAAATGCTTCATACATTTGTTTTTAATACTTCATGTGAAGTACATTTTAAGCAAATGCTTCATACATCTGTTTTTAATACTTCATGTGAAGTACATTTTAAGCAAATGCTTCATACATCTGTTTTTAATACTTCATGTGAAGTACATTTTAAGCAAATGCTTCATACATCTGTTTTCCAGACAGCTGTATGTTTTTCATTATTTTACCAGAGTTGCTGATTGGGTTTTCTCTAATTTGCATATCTTGTGGATGACCTTGACCTTAATGACCTTGACCTTTGTAAAAATAAATTATGCTGTTACCTGTGTGTGGTTTCCATCGACGGTTGCTGCAACGTTCAAATGTTTCCACCTTCATCCGCTGCCTTTCCAATGAAAAGGTAAATTTATGGAACAGAATTTATTGCAAAAATTAAAATGTTTGTTTCAGTTGGATAAGATCTTCCATAAGTTTAGATAGAAAAATCTTTACTTCCATGTGTGAGACTTGCTTGGTTTTAGTAGATTAAACACTATGACTGAATATTTGATAAGTGGTGTGCCATTTAGAATCTGACCTGCACGGTTATTATTGTAATGGCAGCAAGTGGATTTCATCATCTTTTGAGTGTATGGTCCCCTATTATAGGGACCTCTTCCAACATGAGTGAGACATAAATGTTTCGAACTAACAACACGTTTTGTACCTTTCTTCATAGGGGGAAAGCATGATAATGATAAGAATACACTTATCTGCAGTATCCAGATAAAGAATGTTGTTATTACCAGGGCTGTCTGTGTTAAAGGGGAGAAGTGTAGTGAAATCTTCTTTTCAGATCATTTACTAATTTTAAGAAGAATGATAAATTCTGTGGGAAACAGTGTAGACCATAAACAGATAGCTCCTTCTGGATAGACTTCAATGGTTTCTATCTCAAACACCCAGAGGGGCACAGAATTTTATCATGGACTCTACCTGCTATTACTGTTGGCCAGTCTATTAAGTAATTTAGGGATGTTTCATCTCATGGCATTTGTTGTTTGATGAATAGTGAAAGACTTCATAAAACTACTTTTTGGAGATTTAGTAATCTATGTTATTTACAAACCCATATTAACTGTACAACATAGTTTAATTATTTGAATAAAAAATGAAATATTGCATCATAGTAGAATGGGCTGAGATCTGTCATATAGTGAAATAGCACAGAAATTTTCATGTCAATAAATCTTTTCAGAATTTTTAGAGAATAGCCAACCGTGAAATTTGAGAATACTTTAATATTAAACTGTGTTTTTTAACAAAATATCCCTGTATCTAAAGATTGAAATGGTCTGTTTCCCTAGAATGGGAAAACTCATTATGAAAAGTTAAAATTCTATCTTTAGCCACAGTGCAGACATACATGAGCTCTTTTAGTGCATGAACAGAATCGTGATTACCTTTACAAAATGTTAAGATCTAGATCAGTTGCAGTAAAGTTTGGAATTTGATCTGAATTTCAAACTGTTTTCCAGTCAAATTTTTATAATTTGTAGAAAATTACACAGAAAAGGCAAACTTTAGAATTAGTGCAAACAGAAACTTTTTCAGCAGACGACAATTCAGCACTGAAAGGGTTACAGCAATATAGAAAAATATCAGGCATTCCTTCATTGAACCTCTATCAGACAGCTATTGTCATAGACCAGATGTCACATTCTCACAGTCAAGTTTAGGCTCTGACCCTTTGTTTTACATCAGAAAGTTTATTTATGAAAACTGTTATGGAAATATAAGAACTTTTGAATTCAGTCTGTGAGCAGTGAGGCAATTATTTGAAAATATTTTTTTTCCATTGGATATTTTGTTACCTGTGTTTGAAGTGTGAAGCTAGAAAAAGCAGTATTGACAGAAATGGAAGAAAGTGATGAAAATCACCACACGATATGTATAGATTCTATAGATTCTAGTATAGAACTGGAAACTGCTGCCTTTATCAAAATGGAAGGAAGCGGAGACATTCACCATACTATATGTATCGAACCAAACAAATCACCTGTGACAAAAAAACCATCAGTGAGTTTGTTTTTTTTGTCAGGGAATCTGATAAGCCTTGGTAGCTGAGTCAAAGACTTCAGTATTTCATCAGCTAGGTAATAAATTAAGTGGACAAGTTGACTGGCTTAGAAGTGTAGTGGCTATATCACTCACCTATCAGTCCAGGGGGTCATAAGATTGAATCCTAGTATGAGGCTTTACTGCCTGATTTGAGATTTTATTCGCTGCAGTGGTATGATCAACAGTTTTTAATGATCAGGTTTTTAGTTACCTGGTAAATTGCTTGCAGGGATGCTAGTTAGTAATTAGTCTACTGATGATTGACAATGTTAGGTTAAATGACTGCGGATTTGATATACTCTTTAAGTATGTGTTTGAAAGTAAAAAAGCCTAAAACAAAACATTTAGCATTTAATCAGCAAAACATATGTTCTGCTTTGAGGTTTTCCTTTTTTGGCAAAGGGTTCCGTACCCATTGCTAGTGTCTTTACGGAATAAATACTGTAACATTTCTAATGGGAAAATAGTGCTTTCAATAAGATCAATTTTCAGGAATTTTTGCTAGAATTTCAGGAATTTTCTAACATAGAAGAAGAAGAAAATTCCTTTATATCATTACTTTTTTATGACTTATCCTGTGAATTTTTGTGAGTAAGATTCCCTTAGTGGAAACCCTAGGAACATATTCTAAAACTCAAACGGGGGAATTTTCTAAGAATTAAAATGAGAGAATGCTCTAAAAACTGAAATTGGAAAATATTCTAAAAATTCAAATGCGGGAATGCTCTTAAAACTCAAACTGGAAAATATTCTAAAAACTCAAATAGTGGAATACTCTAAAACTGAAATTGGAAAATACTCTTAAAACTCAAATGGGAAAATAGTCTTAAAATTCAAATGCAGTAATGCTCTTAAAACTCAAATTGGAAAATATTCTAAAAACCTCGAATAGGGGAATGCTTTAAAACTCAAATAGGAAAATACTCTAAATACTCAAATAGGAAAATACTCTAAAAACTCAAATGGGAAAATTTTCTTAAAACTCAAATGGGGGAATGCTCTAAAAACTCAGATGGCGAATGCTCTAGCTGTAAAAGAGGAATATTATAAAACCTCAAAAGAGGATATGTTCTAAAAACTCAATGGGGGAAGAGTTTGTTAACTTAAAGAGGGACATGTTCTAAAATGTTTTAGGCCATGGTCTTAATTTTTCGTGGAGATCATTTCAAACCAAACTAACTAGGCTGTTTAAATCAGTAGGTTAGTTACCAAGGAGCTACATGTATGTGTAGGATTATGTTACATTATATATATAGATTAATAGAATTAATCTCATATTTTTCTGAAGAAAAAAAAATCTCATGAAAATTATTAGACAATCTTAATGTCAATGATCTTCATTATTTGAGAATATGGCCATGAATTTGCCAACATTTATGGAGAA
>JAULCC010387202.1:0-11454 GCA_032358795.1 Nuttallia obscurata | reverse complement strand
TAAAGCGACGTTAAATTCAAAATCAAACAAATTCTCACTTGAAAAATTCCAAGTAATATATCGACCGTAAACGAAATCACATTTACCCATGTGAATCACATACACGGAAATTGTTAACGATGGCCACATTATATACATAGCAAATACAGCAGTCTCTGTTCAGACAAGGAATGATATGGGAAATACACTGGTTCCGATCTATCTGATCATGAAAACAGTGATGTTGAATAATGATTTTACTATGTCACTCCTGCACCATGAGATTAAATATTCAACCTATTCATCATGTAACTTTCATTGATTGACTTTTTTAATTGCAAATATACGTTCAAAAGAGTTTGAAATATAGATATTTTTTTTTGAATGGTGCAAGATATTTGATTTTTGTCTAATGTATCATTTGTACAATAAAGGAATAAATTTAACAACAAGTTAATTTTTCATAAGAAATTTTCTAACTGATATTGATAGATATATATATATATACCGCTCCTTCCATTTCTGTAGCTACGTTGCCATTTTCCCGAAGACTATTCGTCCGGCTATGGAATTTGATGTTCAACTGACTCTGTTACAAAAGTTTTCCTGTCTCAATGTGACCGTACAAATTGGCACGAAGGCTTCAGTCATTGCAAGAAAGTTTGTGTCAGTTCACGGTAATATATTAAATGGCTCAATCATATTTCTAGTAGTTCACTGCAAGTACGAAGTATTATCACCAGCGAGAGAAAATTCTCGGAATTTGATCGGTCATCTTGCCGGGTGATACAAGACCACATCACCCCTCGGAGAAGAGTCATATGGAATCGGAGACATTCAACGGCTTTTAGTTGATGTTTTTTCTCGTCGTTCAAATAAATAAGTCGCCCGAAGCTAACTCTTTTTTAAACAGAATTTGATTTAGCAAGCGACAATAGACATAGTTCCTCACGAATTTCTCCTTTTGTTGTTGAATCGAGTCTCTTGCGAGGTAATATGGGTTGGTATGGCCAGTGTTTATTTTGTATTACCTGAGGCTGGGGGAAATACAGTATTCATCACGTGAATGCCTGCCCGGCGCCGAAAGAAATACAACACAAACGCTGGTTATATAACCCAGTACCACCCACAAGATTCGGTGTAATTAATCATTTATTATGCGAACATTAACTCTTCTCGAATAAGTCCCTCTTTTAAGCAACTCCCTCTCGTAAACAAAAACGAACATGCCTATAACGTTGTACATGATAGGAATTTGACCTCTGAAATCAAGCGGGCTCTCTATAGAAACCATAGCTTATGTTTCCAAAATGATGATGTTGCTGCGAAGAGAGAACTGCGTAATCGTCAGCCTGGTTACTGCTAATTGTTCAAAGTGGCTAATGTTCTTACAGTTTGTTAATACTTCGTAAGAAGTGAAATATAAACCAATAAAGAAACCTGAGGACCTCAGAATGATGAAAAAGAGTTCAGCAGAAACAAAGTGAAAAATGGACAAAAGCCGTTCACGAAGTATTTCGTTTTGGCTCAGACTTCAAGTATAAGCTTTTGTCTACGCTGTCTAATAATGCATTCGGCAATCCTCGGGTGAATCCGTACTCTCCTTCTATCCATCGGCTGCATTTAGTCTGCGATATGTAGCTTTGCCAGACATTTCTTCGCCGGAAATAACCGCATCACTGCTGCATCACTACTCAGGCAAATAAGTTCTGTTTACATTGGCAACGTTCAGTAAATAAGTAAATTGTGCATTCACATATAGCGGTTAGGGGATGGAATGCTAATATTAAAAGAAAAGCAGACATTGACATCTCTGTACAAATTGCTGCAAAAATATAGGCTCTTAAATTACAAAAAAAAAAACATGTTCATGTGAGAAAAATCGGATCTTAAGACGGCAAATATTTTTCATTTATGCCTCAACATGATATCGTGTTATTTTGTATTCCAGCGGACACCACGGATATCCGTTTAAAACTTCCAGACGACATTGTAAAAGATACGTATACCGTAAGCCTAGAGGGTAAGGACATAGACGGTAGTGTAGTTATAAAGGATTCGTCAACACTGGAATTCAACAGCAAGAGTATTTCAGTGTTCATACAAACGGACAAAGCAATTTACAGACCAAACCAAAAAGGTAATTAATATGACATTCTGAAAATTAACAAACAAAATCACAGTCATTATGATGAATATTGCAATCTATTTTCACTACGAATCACTACCATTATAATATATAACAGTTAATTAATGTACAAACCGAACAACAGCGTTTATAACAGTTATGACATATTAAAGTGATTATTTTGTCAAGATTTCACACTATAACATCATTAAGACCACAGTCTTCGTCCGTCAAAACGGACATATTAAAGCAAAGTTATGATCGTCACTTTTCAACCGTATTTACAAATACGTAAAATTACAAAATTTAGACAATCACTAACGAGACCCCTTCTTGTAAAAAGTGAAATTCGTCCTCTAGAGAATTGCATGATTTACACGTTCTTTCATTGTATGGGATTGACTATGGTTTGTGTCATCTGCCAGCCTCAACTTCTTTATGGTGGGCTTACAGACGGAAAAGACTCGGGGCAATTCTAATAGTCTTTTTGCTCTAGCCCAAGACGAATTTTCCAAATCATTGTTCCACAATTGAAACAATTCTGTGTTTTAAAAGAAGACATAAATACTTCAGCCTTCCCAACACCTTGGTAAAGCCATACATAACAAAATCCTAGAATGTGGCCGAGATACTCTGTTACGTAGGTGACTTATAACTGCACGGAATGCAACCCACTAAATGCTTGGGCAGGCGACTTATAACTGCACGGAATGCAACCCACTAAATGTTTGGGCATCTGTTACGAGCCTTTCCAAATCAGCAGATATCGTACACCTAAATTGTAATAAATTACCAATTTCGTCTTTGCAACAATTTATGTTGTTTATACCACATGGCATTAATATGATTTTTTATCTTATCTGTATTTCTGTAATATTCAATAATCATTTCCGAACTGCTTCCAATTTATACAAAAACAGGTAAAACATAAAGACATATGTTGCCACTGATGGTGTTGCTTGGAAAAGTAATAAAGAACATTACGCGCATCGGATTACTTATTTGCGATTAATAGAATTTACCTTAATCGAGTGAACAGCTGTGAGATCACACTCGGTGCTCCCTTTTATAACACGTTAAACAGCTACTTAAACACTACCGTTCAGCAATATTATAATAAACAACGACATCTCAGTTAAATGAGTCAGATACCGATAAAAATGTTACTGTTCGCGGAATCTTTCTCGTGACCAGCTACCCATGCATTTCATTGGTTGGAATTCTTCATCTTTTGACTTGTTCAGCCAATCAGCGTCATTGTTTTATAAGAACAAGAATGAGTCACTATTCAAGAAAAGTTTTAAAAACCCGGATCCAGAATGCATTGACACAGTTAATCAAACACAAGCAGTTTACAACTGCATAAACTTAAAACTAAATCTTGCCATAAAATCAAATTTATCTTGGCTGATGTTGTTGATATTTCGATGTGATCATTATATTAGTATCTGTAAGTTATTTGCTGCTCTTTAATACTGATTTCAATTTCAGAGTATTTTCGTTTTTCAACTGGTTTGTCTTTTAAATGATTGACTAGGGCCGTTTAAATGCACATTTGACTATTCGCTATTTTTTTTTAAATTCTTACAACTGTAGTACTTAGTCATAGGTACTATGATCACTACACTCCACTTAACCACTGCCTGAATGAGCAACAAAACACGCTATAAAGCTATTTATAGTACAGGGAATTCATTACAGACACACCTCCATTTTATCCAATCAGATTACACCTTACATATTGGTGATCCTTGCCTGCTAACTCGGCAAGACATGGTAAACAAAAGACCGAATGTTGAATGTGCACACTGTATTTTCGTGCGAATTGTTATGCTGTTATGATATTTTGTGTAATTTACACATCTATTCAGAAGAGAGTTTTATATGCTTATATGCAGTCGTCGCCTGCTGGGCGAAAACTAGTTTACTTGCGACACAGCCAAGTTGAGTAATGCCTTTTATGTCCACAGGTGTTCGGCAAGTAATCTGACCCCAAACACTCCAATATTATTAAAACATCATAATATAACATTAAAACTAATGCCAGCAAAAACACGTGATAATGTTATATATATATTTGCAAGCATTGGTTTTAATGTTATATTATGATGTTTTAATAGTATTGGAGAATGTTTGGGACCAGATTTCGTGCCGAACACCTGTGCGCCAAGGTTGTTTACATTGTTGGGGACTCTCCTTCCATAGTTGGCGCGATGAAGGGACACGTGTTTTTTTTAGCCAATGAAAATTGGTATCAGGTCTGGATTGGTGATTCGTGAAATGCGTGTATTTCATTAGTTGGGTTTAATCTAGTCCATAGCAGGAATTGCTGATCGTTCAGGCAGCGGGTGAACGTAGCCAAATCTCGTATACACGCTGCAGTGGGAGCGTTTATGATTACATGACGCAAATATTGGAAAATGACGCCAATGGTTTTCAAAATGACGTTACTATGTAAACTATGACGTCTATATGTCGAATTCGACGGCAAAGGGGTCATCCAATTTAGCCTGAAAAAAGAAATCAGATTTTAAGTTGACACTTGGTTGAACTTTATTCAGTTAGCTCAATCCACGAGCCTATCCCATGTGCCCATCCAACGAGCCTAGCCCACGAAACTAGTCCAGATTTTAATAGATGCCTTCATATTGCCCATGTGTTGACGTTATTATGGCATAGGAATTAACACCTTTCGCTCGGAGGATCTGCACACCTCTTAATAATAGCTTCAGTCACCATGGCAACTGTTTAAACCTATCGTAAGGGTGGCTCTGTCAATTTACAAATTAGGGCGCCAGTGCAACTCTGGCTATATCCTTCTGGAACAACCTGATAGTTGTAATATAACGAGCTATAAAAAAAAAGAACAGTCTTTATCCCTAGTTCCGGTTGGATCTTAATTAAACCTGTCTCATTTATAGGAATAACCCCCACCCATCACAGTCCGGTATCTTTGAATTCTGTCAGAACAACAGAAAAAAATGTATAGCGTGTTAACCATTTCATTTTTTGTTGCAGTTCAGTTTCGGGTGTTCGGTGTGAAGCCAGACTTGAAGGCTGTTTTAGGGAAGATGGACGTCAGTATTCATGTAAGCTGTTCCGTGTTGGTAGACATTTACCTCAATAATGTATCGGGAATATTTGCATTTAATTGCAAGGCGCGTAGAAAAATTTATATCTTGCAAGACCAAAGGTCGAATGAGATGGGGTTTTTCCAAGGCTTTGAGTAATATACCTGTTATAAAATATATTGCGAGTTTTATACTAGTGAACATGGCATTCATATAACCCGAACTATTTAGTTTACATATTTTCCTATAAGTATTCAAGAGTGAACAATATCATCTTATACATTTTTTTTTATCTATTTCGCTAAAACATCCAAAATGTCATGTTAATGAAATTCAGGAATGACTTGTGAATATGTACTCAACTACAAACACACACCCCTCACACACATACACGCGTGCGCGTGCGCATCTACATTCACCAGATGCCCAATAACCCTTTTTGATTCACTGTTTTTATCGCTTTTCCATTCAGGCGTCGCTAGTTCGATCCCCATGCAGTCTAGATCTCAACGATTAGTTATGCTCGTGTTTGTGAGGGTTTGGTTTGTCGTCTCCGAACGTTATTTCAAGTGAGGCAGTTCTCGTATATTTACAAAAAAAATTGTGGAATAAGGAAGAGCTTGGTTGAAATTATGAGAGAATGGAAGAAACTGGCTTCATTTTACAAAACAAATAACCATACCGTTCCTGAGTATTTAGCCAGTTTACTACCATCTCTTTTTGGGAATACTTCAAATATCCACAGGAATAACAGCAATTACAGTAATCAAAATGTAAGATTGTCATTGCGTCAGTCATCAATTATATCCTCATCCGTTAAGTCGTGAGATTCTTTAGATATAAATATAAGAAACAAACCGACATTGCAAGCATCTAGACTTTCGCTACAGCCCACACTAGCCAAATTCCCCGAGCTATGTTGGGTAGTAACCAATTGACTTTTGAACTACACTTCCTGTGAATCCATCAAAATCTCCTAAGATTAACGAAACAATTTCAAAATCAGTCCGTCCAAGGATCAAATAGATTCTATGGCTTTTCCCAACACTTTTCATCTTCGTCTCATCATCATGCATAATTAACCGAATTAAGATTTATTTATGCTACACTTTGTTTGCATTGCCATGTTATTGCTTTGTATTAATCTAGGGAGAAGGCCTTAGATAATGTTCTAATAACTTGTAGCACAATCCCCTTGCATGTATGATATAGGCAAATAAATATGTTTAACCTTTAGCCTGCTGATAAAATGTCGTCTGCTTAAACTGTCGTCTGCCTAGAATTCATCAAATATTTGGAGAAACACTTGGATCCTACTCGGCGTCTAATCTGGATCCAAGCTGTTTGCAAATTCTAACATGGTCGCCCTAAGCAGGATAAAGGTTTCATAAAAAATCAACTACGTGAAATGTTCAGGAAATTTATAACTAAACAAACAATAAAAAATTACTGAAAAAAAAACAAATATAGATCCCTGTAATATATTTGTTTGGTTGGTTTTTTTTTATTTTAGCGCCGCTTTAACAGTTTCTCAGTCATATTGCGACGTCCAGCTCAATAGGAGGAAGACCCCGGGGGACCTCTGTACACTATTTCAGGCACAGAGTGCCCCTGGGTAGAACCACTGATCTACCGCAAGCCAGCTAGAAGGCTTCCTCACATGAAAAATCTGAAGTGCCCAAACTGGGATTCAAACCCACAACGCTGAGGGGCTGAGAGATTGCAAGTCAACGACTATAGCCGAGTGGCCATGGTGGCCCCTAATTAACAGGTGTAAAAATAGTATGATATTCAAACAAAGGAAGGGTATAGTGGCTGGCTATGGCCGGTTTGAATATATGCAGTAATGGAATATCATGGCTGGATACGGTCATCTTAAATGTGAATTTAGGGTTAATAGAGGGACACAGAAAAAACTTTCCTCTGCAACATTTTTGAAATTTGACTAGGTAGTTTGCAAAAGATCATAAGTATTCCCATAAATATATAAGTGCATATATCTATGCTATAAAATGTTCTGGTTTAAGAGGGGAAGACTATTATGTTTTAATTACATATTAAAATCTATAATTATGTAATGAGACACCCCTTAAGTTGGACAAAATCTGATCACATGGTTACCATTTGAACAAACTTGGAAGAGAACATGTATATGATTACGATGTACCAAATAACATATCCCATCTTTAGCATGAATGGTTCTAGGTTGTGATGGGAAATCTGTTTCAGTTTTACAATAGATGATCAGTTACAGTCTGTAAAACTCGAATGGTTAGGCATCAGATATAACTGATTGTTTTTGTAATATATGACTGTATACTTTTATCTTTTGATAGGAACTTTATATTATGTTTCATGTTTCAATGTAATTTGTGAAAAGATATACTTTCATTTTACAATTAAATTTGGGTACTAAACTATTTTGGTAGTCTATAATTATATCCTAATAATGATATTGTGTTACTGGTTACATTATCATTCAGCTGGTAGTTAGTTATATAGTGACGACTTCCTATGCAGGTCCAAAGTGTATGATACAAAATATCTTAGTTTAACATGAGTTTTTAACCATTCAGCATGTAATAAATTTATTCAGATTAAATATGAGTACCATGATGGTCCTGTAATTGCTCACCTAAAATTCTCTAACAAATTATGGAACCCTATACATGGTCATCTTTTGAAAAATTTTATAAGATGGCCTGTACTGATGACGATTGATCTTTCACATTAAATTTCAATGCTCAATCTATTGCATGACTGTCTAAAAAAAGACAGTAATTTAATGTTACAAATGGGGAATAAGACACACATGAAATGGGACATAATTCTAACCCCAGGGTCACCATTTGAACAAACTTAGAATAAAACCTGCTTATAGTGTTAGAAACAAAATATCTAAGATATAGCTTGTATTGTTTCAGAGAAGAAGAATTTTTAGGTTTTCACTATGTAAGTCTATGTAAAACTAACCCTGCCTCCTGGCAGCCATGTTCTTTTGCATGCCAATATGGCTTGAAGGAATTTTGATAGAGAGTCACAAAATGAACATTTCTGTGAAATTATTGTTAATTCAAGCCAGTAGTTTCTGAGGAAAAGAATTTCAAAGTTTTCTATACAGCCATATACTTTTGAATAATCAGGAGAGAACCAACTCAAGAACATTCCTTGGAAGTTTGATTAAAATTTGCAAAGCAGTTAAGGAGGAAAAAATGTTGAAAGGAAAATGTTGATGACAGGCATTTTATGAAGAATGAATGACACTCCCCTATCACAATAAGTCATGCTAAACAGTCTTGCATGCTTAGTTTTTAATACAAACACCATTTAATTTGATCATCAATTATGGTCGACTACAATGGATCATAGCTGATTTAAGCTTCTCTGATCAATTATCGATTATAATTGGCACAACACCAGTTCTAGGAGAAGATTTTTTTAAGTTTTCACAATATTAGTCTTTGTTAAGTAAGACATCATTGGGGCCAGTCCAAATCTAATCCTAGGGTCAAAATTTGAATAAGTAATTGTAGAGGAAATGTATATGATATTACTCACAAAATGTCTCGGCTCTAACTTGTATGGTATTTGAAGGTTTCGTCATATAAGTCAATGTAGAATAAGGTAAGACACCTAGGGCCTGGGCAAAATTTTGTTCCAAGTTCATTATTTCAACAAACTCATTAAAGATAACTAGAGCTTAATATAGGCAAAGTATCTAAGCTCTGCCATTTGTTCTTTTGCAAAAGAAGATTATTAAGATTTCACTTCATACATAAAAGAAAAAATGGCTCTACCCCTCCTGATGACGATATTTTTAAACTGATCCAAATAATTTAAACAATCTCAATAGAGGGTCATCCAAGGAACACTTTTGCTCAATTATTTTCGAACTTGCCACTTGCAATTGAAAAGATTTTAAAGTTTCCCCTATCTATTGCCATGGTAACCAGATTTCTGCATGGAATTAAACTGAAGAAGTTTGAAAGGGAACTCCCAAAAAAATGTCGGTATTAAGTCTTATTAAATTGGCTTAGCCATTTACAACAAGATTTTGTTAGTAACTAGTACATCCTGTTGGGAAACCTGGTTAAAAGTATTAAATTGCATTTGTATGTGAAAATAATTCAAACATTTATATAAACTCATTGTATTGGCATAGAGCCACTTGTAAGCTTGTAATACTCTCTAACCTGGTAGCTCATTAAACACTTTTTTTTTTCAAAACAAACATGCAGTAATCTATAATATATACATTCTGACCTTTCAAAGCAGGATTTGTCTTTCTCACTTGGCTGAAATGTTGCATTTGTAAACTTCTGTGCAAAATGAGTCATATGCTGTCCAGAGCCAGATGCAATTTCCAAGACATTGCCACTAAATGTTGCTGGTAGGTATTTTATAAGAACATCCAAGATGAAACCTTTATTCCTCTCAGCAGCTGGTGACTGCAACATTATCTTGTGAGACGTCATGCAGTTTGAGCTGTCAAATATAAAAATTCACATGTAGTTTCAGGCCATCTTACCATTTTTTTTTTTTTACCTTTTATCCACACAAGTTCTTCCTTATGATTTCCATACAAATATTTACAATAAATCAAATCTTTACATTCCTTCAAATATTCTTATCCATAATTATTTTGTTTTATATAACTGTATCCAAACTTTTAATAGACAAGACTAATATTTCAAGTTAATCAATGAATATTCAGGGCAATATTAATTATAAAATGCATTTATGTGCTGTCACTGGTACAAATAATTCTATATTTTTTAAAATATTCAGAACAATGAGAAAAAAATCTTCATATGGCCCCCCATCCAGCCAGTTACTGTGAAAAATGTTGCTTTACTGTGAAACTCTATCAGAATGTTAAACCATGTCGCTGGAAAAGCTAGCTCTCCAGCTTTACTGGTTTGAAACACCTATAATACTGCCTTGCCATTATATTGCTTTCCCCTCCGAGAAGTCTTGACCCAGTCTGGGAATAACCATGAGTAAGACAAATCCAGCCTGGCATTTGTCATTTTCCAACAACTGAAACCATTTTTGCAACATGCCCTTCCTGTGACCTTGGATTAGATACATTGCCATCACCCATCCAGATATCAAGTTCAACCATGATGAACATTGCTTAACTTTGAAACTATGACAGAGTGCTTAATTGTCACTGGAAAAGCTAGCTTCCCAGCAAGGCTGGTTTGGAACACCTATATACCTTACTTGCCCTTACACAACAAATCAGGAATGAAGGATTCCTTTCCCAGACTTGTCCAAATATTTTGCTTGCACATATTTCAGCATCAATCATGTCCTTTATCTAAACCAATTAATCCATTTAGATCATTATTACACATTTAAAAAATCCCCAATATTAAATAATTTATATAAATTTGATAAACAAAACCACAATGCACAAAAATAGACAAAAAAAATCAGCAACTAATTGTCTGATGCATTTCTTCCAAATCTAGGACGTTTTTGTAATGGGGTGTTTCTTTCTTTCCTTCTATACTTTATGAAGTCCGATTTGTAATTGTCAATGACTGGCTTTACCATTCTAACGGTTCTAACCTAAACTGAAATATTGTCGAATAATCGAAATAGGCCTACACTGGATTCTGTATCTGTATCTGTTGTATTCAGCAGAAAAGCAACATCTGGCATATATAATCTACCGGGAAGGGGTTCTAGTAGCGCTGTGGGAGAGCTTTTTAATAGCCTTCGACTGTTGATGCTCACACAACACTGTCTTCCAGGTGATTCCAATTTACTAGTGTTTGAACAAAAATGAATGTTTGTATTGTTCAGTGTGAGCAAAAGGAATGTTATATGAACGTCTGTTATTTAAAACATTCTGTCTATTATATTAGATGTTAAATAATCCTAGATTAAAGGTGCATGAAAACAGTTTACTACTTTCACAACTGTGCAAATGGTAGCTGATAAGTAGAGGCTGGGTTTAGTCATACTGCACAAATACACATAATTCACACTGCAAACATGTGATCTTTTTTCAGGGTTTTACAATTGTTGTCAGCTAGATTTATCATTGATTTCAGGTAGATTCAGGAAGATCAATCTTTTTGTCTGGAAGATTTACTTTTTTGTCAGATAGATCTGTTTCTACCACTTATCTGAAGCATTATGGCTTTCCATTCCATTAAATAGGTCATCATGGTATCATAACTTCACTGAAATAAATATCATTTTATGTTAAAAGCATATTTATAATGAATGAAAAGGATATCATTTTAGTAGACAGTGATTTTT
>JAULCC010387091.1:0-11455 GCA_032358795.1 Nuttallia obscurata | reverse complement strand
ATTGATTACTTTATTTTGGTCATCGGTGTGTCATCTATGATCATACTGGAAATAAAACAAAAACGAACCAGTTTTTGTCCATAACGTCAGACTTTATAAACGGCCAATCAAAGGAAACAGTGATATAATAACTTTTTTTCCTCTCTCTCGCTTTCTGATATTGAAATATGATAATTGAAATGGAAACAAATTGCGCTGATTATGTAAATATTTTTTTCAACTCCACGTTGACAGAAAAAAGCATATTATCAATTTGGAATCGAGAACTATTTCTTGTCCTCATATATATGATTACGTCACTGAACTACTTCCTGCTGTTTGTATGTATGCTTTCTTACACTCCGGTTCTTTCATATTTACCTTTTCCATAGGCTCGACTTACAAGTTCTCGTGATGTTTGAGTCACGTGATCATTGTATTTCCACGATAATGAAGCCATTATGAAGTTTATTTAGTCTTTTTCCAACCTAAAAACTACCGAATCGCTACATAGCTTTCCCTTGTTTGTAACTTCAACCTTTTAATAAAAAGAACGAACGATCAGGTCGATGGATTACATCTTTGCTTATTTCAGAAATTCTATATTTACATTGATGTATCAATGCGCACTGTAAATAGCAACAAAATAGTTAATCTTTTACTTGTAAAGTCCGTTCGGTTTCCATGGTTTGAATGTAAGGAAGTGATAAGTTTCTAAAATCGTTTGGTCTTCCCTGTTCAACTTCAAGATAAATACTTTTTAAAATGGAGCTGCTTGACATATCTGGGACTGAGCCGGTTGCAAAGATGTAAAGTGTGTGTAAGGAACGACAACTCTGCGGAAGAGATTGGTATGCAATAATTCTTAAAGACATACGAGTAGTTACAAAATATTTGGAGAAATATATAATATAAAAGCCTTGGAAACAAGTCAAGAAAGTTATTAAAATGTTGTGCCCGCGAAAGGTTAGTAGAATCAACCTCTAAAAGTTTCCGACACTTTGGGATCCTAACACTAGAGAGAATGTATCTCTTTTAACCTTCTCGTAAACGTTCAGTGTTTTTTGACAAGTGAACATTTGCATACATTTATCTTCAATTTAAAGGTCAGCTCCTTGGACCATAAATAAAGCCTCATTTTGTACATCTGTGAGGGATATGTAACACCATTTAATATACTAGTACGATATCGCATGAACCATTGCGGCAGTAAATTACAAAAATTGCAGAAAAGATAGAGAAAAAACTATGATGAGGAACACTGATAACCTCCGTGGTATGTGTCAGATATCAACAAGTGAAACTATGTCGTTGAAACATTCCGTATAAGTAAATGGTTTAAAATGACACAATGTTGAGTGATACAGGACAACTCCCATCGGACACGCAGGACTTATGAACTGTGGCAAACAGCGTTATGAAACACCATACGGTTCAGTGTAATGCAGCCGTTTTATTCTTTTTCTTTCCTGTCAAAGTAACTTTCATGATATTAGTTTCAGGAATTTAACTGCAGGAATTTTATTTCATCTTTTATTTATCAACTTAATCTTGATGGGAATGAGCGTTTGACTGTTATAAACATGACAAGCTAGATTAACCCAAATAATTTTCGTCTACATATATTGTCGTCTGCCTCAATTTTCAAAGTGGATATTTCGGGGAATTTTGTTTAAAATCAGAATCAGGATGTCAAACAGCTTGGATCCTGACGAGAAACCGAGTTACTCGGCGTTTCATCTGGATTCAAACTGTTTTGCAAAAATATCATCGCGTCGCCTTTGACGGCGAAAGGGTTGAAATTATCAGATTTTGCTCATAGGTAACTTTGCTCTTACACAGTCCCGTTCCTTACTATTGCCCATGGCGAGAAGCACTCGCCAATTAATCGTAATGATCGGGATATGGTTCAAGACATTCACAAATGTTCTTAACCACTTAACTTACTGTAGCAAATATCAGCAACATGCTTTTCAAATACGCAAGGAAGGCGTATTCTTCACGTTTTCGCAACTTCCTCGAAGTATTTGTAGCACTCGCAAGACAAGCGCAACCATTCGTTAGGTCTTGTCCTTCGGCTGGAGAAAGAGTGATGACGAGACGCAGTCGCAAGAGCAATCATTTCCGCAATCGCTTCATTCATTAAGTGTTTACAAGCAATCGTAACATTCGCATGGCTTTTTTGCAACATACAAGTTCGTTAGAAATGAACAAGAAATTCTTATAATTGATTCGTATACAGTCGCAATGATATCTTCCCGATATATTCCCTGGTTATTGCAATGCATCTTGACATACACATGGAATGAAAATATGTTGATATGATTGTCACAAAGTAGTGCCTCTTATGCTTTTGAAACTCTTGACAAATCATGTAAGCAACAGAAACAAGCATATTGCAATGTAAACTATTCCATAATACCATCACAAATAGTCCATCATAAATAGCCCGGATAATAGCAGTGTTGTTTTGTGGCGTTAACAGGTTAATTTGGATTACCTATGTCTTATTTGATTGTTGACATTAGTAGCGATACGAAGCAGATACATGTATACATGCATCTAAAGTGGCATTTACATAATATTGTAGTTCTATCTTTTAACCCCGGGAACGATACATTTTCGTGTTGGGACTAAAACTATCTTAGGAGAATGAGACAGTTTCTTGTAGAAACGAGATAGTGTCTTGTGGGAACGAGATAGTGTCTTGTGGGAACGAGAGGCTATCTTGATGGAGTCGGTCCAGGGACTGCATGAAACCCACCGGCCAAAGACTGCAATTTGGAATGCATGAAGCCCACCGACAACCGATAGACTCTGGCCGACCAGGGACTGGATAATGCCCGCCGGCAACCGACGGAGTCGGATCGGCCAGGGACTTCAAATCAGACCTCATGAGGTCTTTCCAGATAGATTTCCGTTCCCACAAGATAGTTGTTCGTTCTCTCAAGTTAGTTTCTCGCCCCACAAGATACCGTGAGTGTAGTGGGGGTGCGAGTTAAAATAAAGAACTACTATATCATATTTATGCCGCCGTAGATATCTCGTCTGACCAGTAATCACTTTATCGGACACACCATAACCTGCCATCGTCTCGTACAATTATTCAATTATCAATATAACCGTATTATGTCAGTTATGATTAGCTTGTTAGAACTGTTCGCGGAAAATACAGACGTACCTTTTTCAAAAAGGCCAACTTGTTCTGGCACCAGACAGCTTCATTTGATTACGACTAACCTTTTTCGGTGTCAAAGTTGCGCAATTGCACATGTACAAATATATTCCATCGATAGCAGACGCCATCGAGTAAGAAAATTAGAGATATATCCTTCAAAATAGTCTTAATAGACTTCTCGAGATTCAATCATGGACGCTTTCATTGCGTCGAAACTGGTGATGAGGTCGATTATGGGAAACGTCTTTTACGAGATGATATATACTGGACAATGGATTTATGATCGGCCGAGTAATTATACATATGATTATTTATCTATACAATATACAATTACAGACATAAGTCTAGGATAAAATCAATCAGGTTCTGAGACTGTCATTAGGGGAAGGGCCGAAGTCAATTTGTTTCTCGGGATCATCAACTTCGATGCGTCTGGAATAATTACGTTACTTGATGCTATATTTTTTTTTTATCTACATAGACAAATCGGTAGTAAAAAAAAGCAATAATTTATATGGTCCATTTACGACCTGTTATTACAAAAGTGCTACAGATGGCCCCGCGTGGCACTCAGGGTGTTTTGGGTGATGACCAAGAAAAGGGCCACTGTTACTTCTGGCATGTTCCTAAGAGGCGACCTTCATGTGTTTGACCTTAAGCCTGCTAAAGACGATCGTAATAGAATATGCAAACAACTTGGATCTAGGTTAGACGCCGGGTCACTCCAAATATAGGGCGATTCTGATGAATTAAAAAATCTAGGCAGACGACAGTTTATGCAGACGACATTTTTTTTCAGCAGGCTAAGGGTTAATGGACAGAATTTTTATAACTCACTTTTAAAACAGCTTATTGACTCATATCTTATTTTTTTTCAAATCACGAAGTAAATGGCGTGAGGATTCAGAACGTATGAAACCGTCATGGCGCCACCTGACTTGAACCTGTGTTGCGGTAACGTAAAACCCTCACCCAACCATCAGTTAGTGATTGGTTCATTTTGTAAAACGTCTTTGTTCCGGTCGTTTATTTTATATAGATTTGAGATAGGAAAAAATGATTAGTGTAGTTTACTGAACGTGAATACAAATGTATATATATACCTGGAATTACAGAAGTGTTATTACAGACTCTTGTGTTACATGTTACGTTTTAATCTGTGATGTCTCTTTTAACCTTAACTCTATTGATACGACTATTGTCATATTCGACCAGTGAAGATCTAGACCAGCACATCCGTGCAGTCAGGTCAGGATCTATACTGTTCACATTCAGATTAATAAGGTTGTGTCTGTCATAGAAGCGAACAGTGTAGATCTTCGATCTTCACTGGTCGCACATAACAAAAGCTGTAACTATGGAGAAAGGGTTAAAGAATATTTCACTTATAATAATGCGACCAGTGTACCTCACCATATTAGTGTGGATCTTTACCAATACTTACTAGCATTTGCGCAAGCTCTGAAAACTTTCTTAATTTTAACTTGCGTTTTAACTTGTTCATAAAGCATGCTCGTAATAGAACTAATAAATGTCTGCACATGGTACCTACATCAAAACCGAAAAAATCGTGAGATATCACGATTCTGGCAAAGCGATATACGTAACCGAGTTGTTGCTTCGCGATTTCTTACATATCGCGATTAATCGTCCTATTTCTCGTATTCATGGATGCTTTCACATACGTAATTCATTCGCGGTATCTAGATTGTTTACCCATATTGTATTACAGCATTATATTATTCCCAAAAAAGATATCATAGGTTATAAATTTTGCCATTCTTTGTTGAAAAGATATCCGACCCTAAATGGATAAAATATGCTAACCGTTTGTCTCTGTTTTCATTGATGTCAACATACTGCAGTTTTGAATTTCACCTTTTCGCCGTAATCGCCTGTTTGTTGCGTAAAATTTATTTTTGTGGTCGTGGATATAATGGGTAAAAAGTCAGGAAGCCATAAATCCTGATGGCCCTACCTTGATGAAACTTCACCCGGGTCAACCGCAATCAAGATAACGAGATCTACTAAGATCTAACGAACTTATTCGACTGTTGTATAGAATTACAAACATTTAACCTGTATCGGTTAAATAGAAAATTCTAAAAAAATAGAGAAAAAAAAGATAATCTTTATTTTAAAGGTTTCTAACAGAATGCTGGCATTCTCAGCACAAAAGTCAACTCCAAGATTATCTGATTTCTTGTCGTGTTCATCATTATCCGCGCCAAATTTGTTCTCATAGCTTCACTGTTAAAATCGTCATAAATTATAATCATCGTCGTCATCATAATTATGTCTACTATAAAGATTAAATTATATTCATCGTTATCATCCCTGTAATAATCATCATAGTCATTAGCAATATCCTTTTCATAATCATCTTCATCATCACCACCTTCTTCATCATCACTTTAATCAGTATCATCAGAATGTAATTAATCATCATAATCTACGTACTTATCATTATTTTTGCCATCATGGAGAAGGAGAATTCTCCGTGGTTAGGTGGTTAGAGTCACTTAGCCCTTCACCGATGTGTGGGTTTTGGTTCGTATCCCCCCCCACTCACTTGCTCAATACAGCTAGATTTTGGAAGGTCGGTGGCTCTGCCCAGATACGCCTGGGGGAGTGGGTCTTCCTTCGCCATGAAAAACTGGTAAAGTTGCCAAATGACCTGAATAGTGTCTGTGTGATTTAACCCTTTCGGCGCCAATTAATTTTCGTCTGCAGAGATTGTCGTCTGTCTCAATGTTCAAAGTGGATATTTCTTAAATTTCAGTTTAAAACACAGAATCATTGAGTCAAACAGCTTGTATCCTGATGAGACGCCGAGTTACTCTGGATTCATCTGGATTCAAACTGTTTGTAAAAATAACACCGAGTCGTCTAGGGCGCCGAAAGGGTTAAAAGTTAAAACCCACATAAACAAACAATATAATCGTCAGTTTAATCGGTGTAAATTGCACCATCAACACCAGTAGCTATGACTTCCTCATTAGTATGACTAACAAAAGTTTTAATAACATCCTCGTACCCGTTTTGGCCACATATCTGATATCTGCTTATTTTATACCTGATTAAAATTTTTTAAAAATATTTTACGCCATCAATGAAACAGTTTGATATTGCTTTTTACGTGTTATATGCCCATAACATTTTGTTCGAGTTCGATCATCAACAATATTAGTTACATGCATGCTGTTTAAAGTATGGCATAACAGTCGTATTGTTCGCAATGCATTCTTTACAATGAACCGTTAAACGCAATTAAGTAAATTGTGCAAAACAAACCACATCAAATCGAATTTAAGTGCGGATTTCTGTTTCTGTCACAAAGGCAAATATTTTCAAATGATCCGGCATTGTGTAGCAAATTTTGAAGTTTTGTTGGATGGAAATAAAACACAATTTACGATTTGATTTACGAGGTATGTTTTAAGATGAAGAAACTCTAGATATCTGATTATGTTGCCGGTATCTGGATAGGTTCGTCTATATTAACTGTTTTGAAGGATTACTTGTATATGCTTTCGTGCGTAAGGGTGTGTGTGTGTGTGAATGTGATGTAGACCTAAGTATGTATGTATATATCTTTATTTGAGTCTCTTCGTGGTTATCACAATATTGTATATACAAACATTATACAAATAAAACATAAACCATGTCATTCAATATTGAATTATAAGAGACTATAACACTAGTTAAAATCATATATAAAAACGCTATGTTTTAACATATCACTAAGTATATTGCAATTAACATATGACATATAAAGATTGACCTTATGTAGACACTGTTTCTTTAAGATCAATATCCACTAAACGAGTATTAATATGTCATAAATCAAATAAATAAAATGCTGACATAAATTACCAACAAAGTCAATTAAGCAAATATAAAAATATACTTGTAGAATATGAAATTTTGTCTTAAAATAAGTTTTATATAGCTTAGGTAACAATGAACACAAACATATCTTTATAACCCGAAATACTAACTTCTAAAATATTAAAAAAAAACTAAGAAATAAAATTATAAACGTTGAAAATCATTTTTTGTACAGTAAATGAGTTCTATGCTGTAAAATTAAAAAGCAGGTTTTGGCACACAATCGAACTAAATCATTAGTGCAGAACAAATATATAAATTTATCTTTATCACTTAAATTAAAGAAGTTTTCATTGAAAAATAAATATGTTTTTTTTTCAAACAATTTATTGAACAAATCAGTATAAATATGTATGTGTACGCGCGTGTGTGCGTAGAGTAGCACACTTGTCTGTATGTGTTTGTAAGTGGAATGGAATTGTTCGTCATCTTCAAAAATCTTAGATTAATCTTTCTTAAAATTACGTATTATTAAAATATATATAACTTTTAACAGAAACGAAAAGTAAACAGATGTAAACTGTTGCTGTGTGTAACAGATATTCATCTTCTTGGTTTCAATTCTACTCTTGATCAGACTGAGTCATTAAAGACAGCTTTTTTGTCGTGAAACTAGGGTTAAAAATTGCTAACATTTTCTCCTTAGTATATATAGTTTTCATACAGATATCCCCTGTCTCTCACCTTCCAACTTTCTCATGCGGCCTTGTTGATATTCAATTATCTTTCTTATTTATCTGAACGCACTGAATTTAACAAAAGTTTATATTTTCAAACGATTAAGTTTGGAAGGCGGGACAAGTAATTGCCTTGATCCTGGTCGAAAGACGTTATGCACAATCGTAACTATTCGGCTTTCTCCGGCAAGCTCAGAATACTTTTGTAAAAAGTTACCGAGGTGTTCCAAATGTATGAGTTACAGTGCAAAGCAGTGACAGGGACAATTTTAGGTCATCTTCACATAAACACTACTTATGCATACAACATTTCTGGATTGAACTAGCTTTTCTTTATACCTTTGATCAATCCATGCATGAATACAAGGGGCTTTTTTTTTAATAATAAAAAGATCATTTTTCACATGGTTAAATGTGTTAACTTCCTTTTCTAATCACGTGTCTACATGGTTTGCAAATCGGGTTTCTTTCGTCGGTTGAGGCTAAATTGTTTAAGCAACAGTTAACGTATACGGCAGTGTTTCATTTATATTAAATTTATTTATAATAGCATAGCATTGAGTCATGCCTTCCCGGCAAACTATTATAAGAAAAAAGCAGACCTTATTTATATAAACGCATGTGTATTTAAAAGCAAATGAAATGGGCGAATGCAACCAGTGTGCAGGCATATAAACTGACACATTTTACCAATTCAGCATACTATTCTTAAATATCAATAACAGAAACTACCTAATAATAGGGAAAATGTTTAAGTCATCCCAGGTTGATGCATTGGCATAAATGTGTTCAGCGTTATTTTTTAAAAAGAGTAAAAACATGTTGGGAGTGCGACATCAACATAGCAAAAACATATAGAAAAGAATTTTATCACACATACGGAACATAGAAATATATTCTACATCCACATAGCAAAAACATCTATACAATAATTGTATCAAACATAAAGAATATAGCAATATATTCTACATTCACTTAGCAATAACCTCTACACAAGAATTGTATCACACAAAGAAACGTTACGATTTTGTTTACATCAACATTGCAATAACCTTTATACAAGCATTGTATAACACACATGAAAAATTGCAATATATTTTACATCCTCAAATCAATGTCTTCTTTACAATAATTAAATCACATATAAGGAGCATTTCGATATATTCTTTATTAACATAGCAACATCATCTATACACATTATATCACATATGAATAAAAATGAAATCTATTTTACATCCACGTGTCAGTAACTTCTATACAAGAATTAGATCACATATATGGAACATGGCAATATATTTAACATCTCCTTGGCATAAATTCTCTGTACAAGAATTTATCACACATATGTAACATTGCAATACATTTAACACCCATATACGAATCAATAAAATTAATACACGAAATGTATCAAACATAAAGAACAAAGCAATATACTCTACCTTCTTGGACGAATACTTATTATACAGGAACTTTATTCTGTGGTTATAACAGGGCGTTGCTAAGGAGAGTTTTGTTTTCATTTTATATCCTTATTGTATGAATAAATTTCACGCAGTATACGCTTGTTAGTCATTGATGGATTTACTTAGTACGGCACTGTTACAGTTTGAGACAAGTACATTGTGGCCACAGCTTACGGCTTTGTTTACATACTTTTGACCCAATCTTGAAACTCCTAAACAAGGCGGTCAAAGGGTCAAGAGCATATTAAAGGGCCTAGCAGGTGCTTGTTTCTTATTAAAGTGATAATGGTGGTGTTGGAAATTCACTAACGAAGCTTATCTGTATCCTTACAAGTGCTGTCAGCCGCTTTTGACAGCTTTTGTCAGCAGTTTATCAGTATCAGCAAGACGCTTTACTTACTCGTATAAATGCAAGACATGAAAAAAAGTCCCAATTACATCAGAAGCAGTGTATTGATACAACAGAAACCAGCCACAGCGAAGTGCATCATTAATTGTGGTTGGCTGGCTGATATTGGATTTTAATTGACGCGTCTTTAAAATCAGTAAAACAATTTTTCACTCACATAAGTGCGTCTCGTAAAACCAATTTCTTCATGCACTTTAACTGAGGTGATGCGGCAAGTCGGACCGAAAATTGAGAGTTGGGAAAAATGACATGTGATTTTGGAGTATCTCTATAACGTAGGTAAACTGTGTTTATTAAATACGCATACCTTGTAACGATGGTGTTATGTAACACGATTGGTTTAAGAAAAACGAAAATAGTCAGGTACTTTTTCCGACAATGCGTCGGTGTATTATCAGTATGTGATAGCATAAAATAAACGGTGCTGTATTTCGATTTCTGGGAGTTGAAATTCTGCAGGCAGTGTTTTTTGGGGGATTATGTGCAAAGCCAACAGCTTTACTGTGCTATTTGGTCTAGGCTCTTCTGAAATGTTTCAGTTATCATTATATAAACATTGGAAATGGGATTGTTGTTGAAAAATAGTAAATAAATCGACAAATGGTTTACACCGAGTCAGAGATTAATAGTTAGTGTCTTTCACACCTGTGTGTTAAAGTTTTAAATATTTGAAATATTCTTACTTACGCGAAACGATATATTTTACGGAGACTGTTTTCCTGAGATAATTCACAACTGGAATAGAAAGGATTATTCAGCAGGATTATTTCACATAATTAGTATATCTTATTCACATATTTCGTCAGAAGTCTGAAAGTTAACAAAAAACAAAAGGCATCTACATGTATTTTTACTTATTTAACTTGAAAAACGAAGTCTTTTTCCTGAACATTTCCGGCGCCAAATTGAAATGTCGTCTGCTAGAATTCCAAATTTGTAAAAAAATGTTATTTCGTGTTAAAAGAAATATTTGTTGGAAACATTTTTTTTTGTAATGAAAAGTATGAACTTTGTAGAAGCGGCATTTTTTATTGGTGATCTCAATGGTTTAAAATAACGGTACAGTTAGAAGTTTTCACCTATGGCAGCGAATTCTATTAAATCAAGCATTCATATCTGACTGTGTATCATAGGCTTGCTTTTTTTACATGAATACGATGATGAAGGAGTTTATCATCTTGCATTGTTTGGTACTTTCATGGCAGGGCAAATATGTTTTTTTGAATATGTTTTATGTATAATTTGAAGATCTCACTGAGTCGCTCTTACATAAGCAATAATAATTATAACAATATATTACAACAACAATGCTAATGCTAAAAATAATAATGATAATAATAATAATAATAAAAAAGATGAATGCACAAAAATAAGTTAGAAAGTAGATATGATTATAAAGATCCAGATTGTTTTGTATAATATATTCATAAAATTATATAGCCATGTATATGCTATCATTTACGTACATGATAATTCATAGTTTCGCCTGATATGAAACAAAACTATAATAATTATGTTTGTATTTATGTATTATTTAGATGGAGAACAGTATTTATTAACGTTTAACCATTAGTTCAAAAGTATTAACAGAATTGTAAGATTACAAAAATACATATCATTCATTAAAATAATTATAAAATACCTTTACATCTTAAATTTATAGATAACGTGATACTTGTATTATCCATTGCAGTGCCAGCAATTAACCTTTAGCCTGCTGAAAAAAATGTCGTCTGCTTATATTGTCGTCTGCCTGGATTTTAGAATTCACCAGATTAGCCCAATTGACCGAGTGTCAAACAGCTTGGATCCTGATTAGACGCCGAGTTACTCGGCGTCTAATCTGGATCCAAGCTGT